>CEMU01569606.1:14620-33907 GCA_900068965.1 Calocybe gambosa | reverse complement strand
GACAACACAGCTACGGGAAAGTGGAACTCAACTGAAACGTGAATAGTATGTAGTGTATTTGCTTGGAATTTATATAATCATACTAGCCGCCATTGTTCGTCTTTCAAACAGACACCTGTCGGCACACACCATAATTTTTTTGCATACTTTACAATGGTCCTGAAGGTGTCACGCATTCTACACGAAACACAAAGAACAAGTGTAGTTACGCTGTACTCGAGCACCATTTAGTGACTGAGGTAATCCTCTTCTTCATAATTTTCGTTTACAAGATGTTACAGTATACATGGGGCGTACTTTGATCAATTTATTTACATTTCCAGACCACAATTCTCTCCTTGTCGACGTGGCGCGGCAACGACGTTTCTGGGGTTTTATCAAAGACTTTCACAAAGTTGGAGCTCAGGATCCTCTCATAATGTTCGACGCGAACGAAATACGGTGGGCCATCCTCGGTTTCTTCATCAATCGGCCAAACGAGGGTAATTAGGTAACCCCCAGACTTAATGAGAGAAGTCATCTGTCGACCCCATTCTGCACGTCTGTCAGGGGGAATAGCCACAAAGAATCTGCGGATATGGAGTTCCTGTCAAACCAGACCGATATATAACAGTGGCGCGAATAGACTGACGTGTAGTCATAGATGATGTCAAACTTCTCCTCCTCGGGCACAGGCCCGAGTGTAAAAAAATCTTTCAGTAGAAATGTCGCCTTTCCCGGGGCTGGTATCTCAATGGATTCAAGCATACTGAAAGTGACACAACAAACAGTGATGTATATCAAGGTTTGAATGCCAGTAGAATGTTTCATGTAAGAATGGACTCACGCTTTTGCCCTTGTGATGGCTGTCGGTGAGACGTCCATACCATAGGCGTCGAGAGTGAGCGCGGACGCAATGTATATCGCGTCATACCCCTGGAAAAACGGATACAGAAACCCGGAAACGGGGGAGGGGAGAAAAAATGCACTTACCGATCCGCAGCCCGGAATCAAGGCGCGGCCCTGACGAGGAAAGTCAATGGCCTTAGACTCGATCAGCTCCCGCAAAGGGGGCTGACTTTGGCCTGCGTCCCAGGGGGTAACATTCTCCTGCCTGTGTCGATCTTTTTATTAAAAAAAAATGACCTAATACATGTAACAGGGCATGACACTTAACCAAGCTTGATCCCAAGCTAAAGGATCTCCATTCTTGACTATTTCTCGCACTCTAATCAGATCAGCTGGCCCGGGGGTAGGCACGTGTGGTGGAACATTTGTCGCAGACATGAGAGATTGAGCGTACGAGCGTGAACAGTTGATTCGGCGGGCGCGAATCCTTTTGTACTCAATTCCAGCTTCTTCGAAGAGCTGGGTACGACACAAACACTAATAAGGCGGAGTCCGGATATTTGGTTACTACTACTTACAATAGCTCCGAAAATCAATTGTCATTGAAGCAGAATGGGGATAGCATAGTATTGATGTGTTGGCATCCCCAATCGTCCTCTACTTTATTCAGCTACTGGTTGAGGGGTTAATGGAGGGAATTTGCCCAATCCTACCAGACCACTTACTAGCGTACAGGAATCTAGCGCACACAGGTTTTTCTATAATTTTCCAACTAGGGGATCAAATTTTGGCCGTCAACGATTTGATGTAACGCCTGAAATTGGTTCCGTGTACTGTTAAAGATAGGCGTAACCTGATTGCACAAGGATCTTTCCACTAGCGCTGATGAGAATGCACTGTTGACGCTAGGAGTCATAGCTGAAAAGATGTCTTTACCTTTTCTCCGATGTCCTTATAAACTAGTTGAGATATTCTGCAACCAAGGCACTTGGGAGAACCCATTTGGAAGTGGCCGGGGTCCCTTACACGAGATGGGAATTCTCACCGTCACTCAACTGCCTGCAGGCAAACGCTTGGGCTTTCTGATCATGATCCAGTCTTTGAACTGATCTTTGTGTTTCGCAACTGTACAGGTATGTTAAATGGTTCTTATAATCCTTTGTTGCTCAGCCCTGCAACAGGCTTCATTTGCGATACCACATCGACTTGATTATACCGGCAATAAACGTCAAGTTGGACCGACACATAGCTCGGGCTCTTCTGCCTTGTTGAACTAAGGCTGTGCACGACAGGGCAATTCGTTGTGCGTCTTGTAGAAAAAATCGCTATTAAAGAAAATGTTCATAAAATTTTCTTTTCCTCTGCTAGATGGCAACTCAGTACTCTCATGCCCCTCGCCCACCACCTTATCCAATACCACCACCAGGATGGGCACCTCCATTCCAGGGCGCCCCGCCACCCATGCCTGCTGGCCTCATGGTAAATCTACAGCAATGGCAAATGGGAAACTGGCAGTTTAACCCAGCTTTCAACTCACAAAGATATCCTGCTCCAGCACAGGTACCCTGGATGCCAGGTCCCGCCTGGGGAACAACGCTCCCACAACATTCACAACAGCAGCAGCAAGGCGCGAACTTCAATCCTTACAAAAAAGTCATAAAGCCACCCAGCGCTGAATATCTAGCCACTAAGCTTACCAATAATGGCCTTGATTTGCATAACATGGTTCCGGTGTATGTATTTTAGTTCTTACTTCCTCTTGAGCTGGTGAATACTGACATCTCTCAGTCAAAATAGATATGGTGATGAAGAAATTGAAAATATACCCAAAACACCCTGGATCTGGAACCCAGCCACACTTTCGAACGATGCAGTCTCGGTATCTGCGCAAAACAAGACTGATGCCGCCCTCGCAGATCGCTCACAAATACGACATTCCTCAGAACCTCCACCGTCTGTTTCTGGCTCTTCCGCTTCTCTTAAACCTCGACACGGCACTGACCCTACCCACGGGTGGAACTCTCGGGATAACACGCCGACACCATCATCAACCTCGAGCACCGTTTACAGTGCTTCTTCTTCCCAAACCAACCTCTCCAACAGTACTCTTGCTAGTCCTCAGTCCTTTACGGGAAACAGGGAGCTCAAGACCACATTTACGAGCAAAATTATCCGAACACCAGATCACTATTCCAATCGAGCATCGATATCATCAACGAGTTCGCGCGACCATTCACAGGGGTCATTGGACTCGCTAACCGGACGTATGGAACTCATGAATGCATCTGATACTCCGCACGATTCTGCTGGTCTTAGTCGTCATTCATCTATGCCCTCCATACATCCCAACTCTAGTCAACACAATCCATCGATCAGCGGAGTACCGCTTGTAGATGAGCCTTCAAGTATTCTTAGTCCCTTAATAATGGCAAATACGCCCAGAACAGGTAACACGCGTCCGATTGGCCGCGGTGCAACTTATCCTGACATAACTGGCCAACCTACTCTCAGTACCATTGCCGAAAGTCCATCACCTCCGGCTCCCGATACAAATATACCACGAAGAAAATCTTCGAGCCGCCATTCACCTCCTGAAAATTATGCACGATCAGCATCTCCTTCTCAAGATTCTTTTAGGAGGAATGCACACCGTGCTGAATTATACACAAACTCTGCTTCTCCATCCATTGATACCGTCAGGCGTAGCTCGTCATTGCAGCATACACCTCCAGATACCCAAACACAGGAAACACTAACACTTCATCGGTCTTCTAGTCAACATACGCCTCCTGATGCACATCTTAATCCTATACGCAGACCAACTCCACCGTCTCGTGAAGAGACTCCTCGGAGATCTTTTGATATTTATGCTCCTTCCTCCCCTTCACAGCCAGCCTCACGGAAAAACAGTTTCATTCAAAGCACATCCGAGACCTACACCCAACAGACACGCCGCGCTTCTTCTCAAGATCCCTCACCGCCACGACCAACTCTACACTATACGCCACCCCAGGACGCCACCACCTCTCACATTGCACCGCCTCCACTGACGTCAAGCCATACCCCACACAGACCCTATCCCCTTAACAGCCACAACCATATCTTCCCGGAACCGCCGCGGTCTCCAAGGTACACCCCTCCTCGTGCCCCCAACCACCCTATAACGCCGACAAGCCCGCGAACCTACGAAGAGCCACGCCCGGAGCCGATCAAGTTGGTCAATAAGTACACGCCTATGCCTCCGCCGCCTGGCGCAGCCAAGAAGCGTCGCAGAGTAGGGTACTGGAATAGGCGGGGGGATCATTGTACTAGGGAAGGGTATATTGTGTATGCCCCTCCCGATCAGGCTTATCCACCCGAGTTGGACGATTATCCCGAGGATGGGGTAGGGTATCAGGATGGGTTTGGGCATATCGGTTACTTTGACCCGCGAAGGCCTGAGCTTCCTGAGTCACTTCCAAGGCATGGTCAGCCACCAGTCAGGCCGTATAGTGAGGTGTGTAGGGTACATCTACTCTGACTTTACTCTTCTGAACCAGTGTCCTTCATCTTTAGTTTGTGAAGTATGAATTTTGTTGAGATGCACACAAAAAACCTGACTGGTAAACCTATGAATGTAGCTAGTCTTCGGATATTCTTGTGTCATTTAATTGCTGTCTGGCATAATTCAAAATAATTCAAAGTACAGTTACATCGGAAAAGTTACGTCTAGTACACGATTAGAAGTACATAAAAAGAGGAAGGGACCAACCATAAAATACCGTACATACAGAGATAAAAACGCTTGTTTAGAAATAAATTACCACTTTTAGTCCTCTAGTAGCCCGATTCCCCCATGCTCGGCACGCATGTGGTCGTAGATACCATCACCGCCTGGGAAAGTCTGAAGACACACCCAACATATATGCGTTCTACATTGTGTGCACGTCATGTGGTGGCATCCCTCCGCTCGCTCAATCAGAACCTTGCACCTAGGACAAGGCTTCACATCATGGCCCTTTGCCCATTCGCGGAAAAGAAGACTGTCCGCCTCGGGATCAGGACAGGCGAAGCCATCATGAGCTTCTACGTGACAGCTTGGACAGATACGCAACAAGCACGAGGGACATTGCAACACAGTGTCGCGGGGAGCGTGGCGGTACACTTGAGGACAATCGGGTGTGGGGCAGTAGTGAAATTCTTGTGTATGTGATTGTACGTGCGCCACGAATGCAGCTTCTACAACTGCGTCAAATTCGGGAATAGTAAGGATTTTGCGAGCTACCACGAGGGGAATATGATCTTTGCACTTCCCTTCGTTTCCTAGACAAGTTAGCGGGAAGATTTTATTATTGGTGGAAGACATGAGGTAACGAGAGAGGCAGTCCTGGCACCAGGAATGTCCACAAGGAAGTCTGACTGGGTCCGTGACCTCGTCGAAGCAGACTGGACATGCGGTGACGACACGAGAATCAGTAGGGATACATTCCTGCGTTGCACGTCGCACAGATTCTCGAGCTATTTGATAAGCGGCGTCGTTACCACGGATGGTAAGCCGCCGGCTCAGTGGATCCAAGCTGACGTTTTCACGCCCAAACTGATTCTCCAACTCCGCAAGTGCGTTCCTGAGGAAAACCCCAAGGAGTCGACCGTAAAGTGTGATTGTGTGCTGCTGCTGCGAGCTCAATTCGGCCATCTTACCAAGGATTTTTTCCCGAACGATTGAACGAGATTGAGAAGATCCAGACATGTAGATCGATCGCCGAGAAGCGTATACACGGATAGAAACTGAGGGATAATCATGCTCTAAGGCTTCTATGAATAATTTTCCAGCAGGGTAAGCGAAGAATGGGTCCCAAGCAACATTCGCGCCTTGACGAAGAGTTTCCCAGTTCAAGACTTTCTCAATCTCGCTTTTGAGCTGGCCAATCTCTTTAAGATCGTCTCCAGATATCTTAATCAGTGTTGGCAAGGGGGCCGGCCGCTGGAGCACATTCATTGTACTCTTGCGTTCTCGGAAAACCTTGCCGCGAAGCGCTTGGATATCACCGTCAAGCTTCTGGTACACATGTTGAGGAACTGAAAGGGAGAGTGTCTGAACGTGCTGGGCAAATATTCTGGTTCTCCCGGTGAACATGGGCTTGCGATTGTGAAGGCGACCGCAGACGGCTTTAGCGTCACTAGGCGTGGGGAAGTATGCCCAAGCTTGAGCTATCCCACCGTCTCTATACGGAGGGGGTTGAACCGTAAATTGTAGAAGCTCTGTGTTCTCTTCTAGGATCCGCTTTATACGATCTGTTGCATGACGAAGGTTCTGATAATTTGGCCGTTCCCATACCACATCGTCTGGTTTCCCAAAGTAGACCATATCCTCTTTCGTGACATCTGGTGGGAGACCACGGAAACAGACGGTGACTAGACCGACAGCGGGGACACCTACGTGCTCGGAGGCGTGGATATAACGGTCCCGGAAAGGTCTCTGAGCAGCCGCAATGCCCTGTTGTGCGTGTTCCATGCTCGAATAACCGCAATACGCGAACTTGCCTGGGGCCTCCCATCGGATACGCACTGCCGTGTCCTGTAACGTAGCATTCAGCCCTGAGGCCTCATGCATGGGAAGTCTGGCTGCGATTTTACCCCCTAGCGCATCTGCGCCATTGAGGGTGGTGCTGGCCTGCCGGGCTGCCACAGCAGACGAGAAGCGAGCTCGCACAAGCATATGTGTGTTATGCACGTGGCTTGGTATTTTTACATCCAGCACCTCGCCAAACGGTTGCAATAGTTGTAAAATGGCCCCAGCTGTTGTTGCAGCCGGAATATTATCAAGATATAGCCATCGGGTTTCAAACCCAGTTTCAATATCCTGAAGCTGGAAGCCAGGGCCTAGTGTTACTTTAGCATGGTCATGTACTTTCACTGTCCACATCCGTAGCTCGACAGGCGGCTAAAATAAAGGGGCAGCTTCGTAACGCGAGTCAATAAATCAGAAAAACGGTCATACCTGAGTTTTATTGACTGCTGTTGGCTGCTGAATAACCTATGAGCTCAGCTTAGTGCCAATGTGCGCAGAACACCGTCACATACCAGAGGATCGTACTCGAGATCATTGTGACGGCGGATGCAGGCGTACCTCAAATCGCACCTGCCTCTCAGCCACCGAATACAAGTCTCTGAGTATTTTGGTGGAGGGCGCTTGCCCGGTGGCGGATCTTCGACAGCACCAGCAGTCATAACGCTCACGGGTTCTGGAGTCGATATTGAAACAGGCGCTGTCGTCGCCAACTGTGGCTGGTTATGTTTGAGTAACCCTGATACCAGAGTCAATGTACTAGACTTACTGGCTTATCATACTCAAGATCTGAATGGATATAATCACACGAATAACCCCTCTGACACCTTCGCTTCACCCACTCTTGACAGATGAAAGAAAATTTAGGTAACGGACGCCGACCAACTAGTGGTGTATCATTGCCGGGAGGTAGCGTATGGGAAGGCAATGTGAAGGTAGGTTTAGTTAGCTCCTAGAAGCGTCAGACTAGGGCCTGACGAGACAGATAAGTGACAGCTCACCGGTTCGTCATATTCAAGATCTGGGGGGTATTTCTCCGCGTCTGTCTCCTTCCAAAGTGAGTCTGCTTGATGTTCATCATCTGGATGAACAGTCTCCGAAGTGGGGTTGTACGAGCGAATCACCACTGGCTAGAATCTGTTAAAACATATATCATTGCAAAGGCATTATGTTGATTACCTTACTATAGTCCAGGTTGCCATGTCTGAATCTGCAGAGGTAACCCCGCCAGCATGAATTATTTTTCCACCGATTGCATACCTCGTGATCACTAGGTCTCGGGTATCTGGCATGGATCGTACGATCATAGTCTAAATTTCCATGTACATAGTGACAGTCGTAACCCCTGTCGCATTTCTTCATAAGCCAATGTCGACATAGTTCAGAAGAGGGTGGTGGAGGGCGTGGCTCCTCCCGGCGAGCTGTTTCGTCATCCACAACAGACGAGTTTGACGAGCAAGCAAACGAAAAATTGGCCTTGTTAACCATAAGATCTGAGATATCCAATTACGTCCAAATTGAACTTACGGGTGAGCAATCGTCGTTATGAAAGGTCGACTCTTTTTGGGGGCGTGTAGTCTCTTGATATATGTCGTCGGTGCACGGTACAAAACCATGCTGGGGATCAAAACGGAGAACCGTGTTAGGTGGACCTAGATTAGTGACTTTGGAGTGCCCATGAGAACTATTGCTAGGTGGAGCCATAGCTGATGCAGCCTTGACCTGTATGATGTGTTAGAATCCGAAGTTCAAATTTACACAAAATCGACTTCACAGGGGACTTGTCTAAATTAGGGGCCTGCTGACTCGGGAGTTTAACTGCAGGAATGAGCGCTGTTGAAGCACGTGCCATTGAAGCGCGGTTCCGCCTTGGGTGAATCCACTTGCACTGCGCACCGTATCTACATTTGCCAAGCTGAAATGACCGGCAAACTTGGTTGAAAAGAGCGCGAGTGGGCTCAGCCTAAGAAAAATCTCGGTCATGGACACTATTACCCTATTTGAAGGCCACATACATCCCATCCAAAGGCAGTAAATCTAGGGACAGACGCCAGACCAAGAACCGGTTCTTGGGTATATATTATAGGCCCCTTGAAAGCTATCAGCAGCATAGACTCACAATAGCTTGGAACAAACTTTGTTTATCATACTCAAACCTTTTGAGTCATCTTTGTGGCTTCGCGGACCGTCAGCGATCATCCTAGGGGCGACTCCAAGCATCGCGAAGGAAAAGGATAGACTGCGCGATTGAAAGGAGCTTGTCAATGGGTGGAGTGGTGTTACCGTGTGTCAAGTTCAAGTTGGAAATCTTTCGTTGACCATTCGATGCCATCTCTTCGGCTACCCCATCAAAAAACAGATGTACAGTGAAACACGTGGTGCAAACACCTAAAAATGACATATAATCACGTGCCACCCTATCTCCGAAACATCCACAAAACTCACCGAACGTCCATTTACAAATCCCTCATATTCTCACGAAATCATAAATAATTATATTGTGATACTTTATAGCACAGTACTATTTTTCATATCAAACATGACGGTCAAACTCAGGCATCAAAAGAGTAAGATTCTGGAGTCCAATTGTTCTGTTACCGACGGACAAGCAAGCTATTACATCAAACAGCAATGAAGACTCTAGCAAGCGAACGAGGAGAATGGATAAAAGCCGAATCACTGGCTGGGATGACTGAGATGCATTGGGATGCGATAGAGGCGAGAGTCTGAGTACAATCGTTGAGAGTAAGAATCAATCCTAGAAAAATGTCTATCCCGCGAGAAACGGCGGTGCAAAGGGACAGGATACACCAGCGCACAATCATGCTGAGGAAAGGGCAATGCAGGTGGCTGTCTGCTAAAGCTCGTCAATATGCTCGATCATAACCCAGTACTCAGATCGCGCAAGGTGAAAACATACGGTTGTACCATCCGGACCAGCTTTGTACTGATGTACCTCCTCGCGGAGAAAAAAAGAATACCTATCGCCTGTGCAGATGGGAGGAGGTCGCAAGCAAGAAGATAAGTATGATCCCCGCAACGCACCATGGCTGCAGATAATGATACCCGAAATAGAAATCCAACAAAACCAAGAGTATAAAGAACAATACGAAAGCAAACAGAGTCGCTGAAATAGCCGAGAAGTGAACAATCCACTGGATCCCATGAGCTGCCGTAGATGATGTTTACAGGGTAGATGTAGGGGAAAATACAAACCTCGTAGTAACGTTTTGACGAATCTCATTACGCTAGATGCGATCCACGAGAAGCCATCTGATTCTGTGTAAAGCCATCTTTGCTGCATCATAGCAATAGAGGCATTGTTCACTCTCGCTAGCTCAGCATGGGTTGTCGATGTCAAGTTAGATAGTGCTGAAACGAGGTCAGTAGCAGAGAGAGATGCCTCCTGTTGTATTTGAGTGATTAACTGTGCCTGTTGTACAGAACCGTCGAATGCATGCGCGATTTCAGTTGCAGTCGCAGATAAAAAGCTGATTGACTAGGATATGTGGTTAACGGTCGAACTACTTCTCTTTGGAAAATCTACGTACTCGGGAAAGGTCGTCGATTTCAACTCCAAGCGCAGTCCATTGCTGTTGAACATGAACCTAAACAAGGCTCCTGTATGAGATACAAAGGTATCTCGCTGGCTGACCAACTCACGCTTGTGTCAAGGAGCCCCCGAGTGTTGGCAAGATAATGGTCGGTGATAGCATCAAGTTGTTTCGTCATTGACAACCCCAACGAGGGAGCTAGGGCATGGAGTTGTAGCGCGTGCTGTGTCATAATGTGAGTAGGGGGGTTTCTTAGGGAAAACCCAAGGAGCTCGGACGTTTTGATACAGTTCATCAAATGCGTGAGCGAACTTGTATACTCATGAGCAAACATAACTCCTTTATCAGAAGAGACAGATGTAAACACCTGATTAGAAAGACGCAAGGTGTAGTGCTGCTGTTCTTCGCGGAGATCCCCGACGACAGCTTGTACACCATTCACCATCTAAAGATCTAGTCAATATACATCCGCATAAAGAAATAAAAGCCTATCAAACATCGTGTAAAGCTGCTTTGAGCAGAGAACCAAGTTGCTCCCCATTCAAGTACACATCGCCGGCTGCGGATTGAACCTGGGAGATGGCTTGATGTAGATCCTTGAAACAACTTTAGCATGCTGAAGATATTCAATATCATGGTACCTTGAGATGACCCTCCCAGGCCTGAAGGTTGAGCTCGGTGACCTCTTCTCGACGGATAATATGACGCAAGAGGGTAGCTTGGTCTAATGTTGCGTTTACATAGATGTCACGAGCCGTATCTAACAGCAAACTCGAATTGATCAATATTGATCAATAAGATTAAAAAATTATAGCTCCGTACCAATATCATGCCAGCGCCGAAAGGCAAAACAGAGTTGAGCTTCGGGGGTAAGATAAGGCTATAGCATCAATTAAAAAAATGAAACTCAATCACGAATCTCCCGAAGGTAACCAGAATAGCTAGACCAGAACTGAGCACTTCGAGCTAAAGCACTTATTTCAAAGTCATGATCGGGATTCCCATTACACGCAAGCAACGAATCTTACTCCACGCATTCGCCCTGCATATGTACGGAGGGAGAATCATGTCTGTCCTTAGGATCGAGTGAAAATTCCGCGCATTCAAAGGGGATAGAATGATGTTTGGCCGTTGCCAATTCACACAACGTCATAGATATGGCAGCTAGATGGGCAATGAAGAAATTTACCAAGATGCAGACGTAATTATGCTCACCACTGACGCGTTCGCTTTCGTTCATATCCAACTGTGCGCACTGTGAACGAACAAAACCAGCCACTCTCCGAAAACAGTCTGATTTGCGATCATGATGCTGCCATGAGGCTAATTATAACCATTAGTTATGGTGCAGAAGATAAAAGTTTTTTTAAAAAAAATACCTTGGGCTGCCAAAAGCGCATCTAGCTCCTGTAACGAGTTTGCTGAATCTAATTCACTTTGGGGTCAGGGAGGTCGGGCCGTATTTGAAAGTCTGATACCTGGTTGTGCTGCCAACACTTGTGGCGACCGCTCCAAGTGAGAAGGAAGATTTCTGGGCCAAAATCTTCCTGTATAACACGAAGCCAGTCTGAAAGACGCAATCAAAATGATTCTAGTGTACATTGGTGTTGGCAATACATGACATCCGATTCCGAGAATTTAGTTCCCTAACCCACGTGCGCATGATCGGACGAGCCTATGATATCCCTTTCTCCACCGCCGACCGATACTCGAAATCGGACTCTTTTTTGCTTTTTTTATTTATTTTGCTCGTCACTCCTATCCACCACTTCAATCTTTCAGTGATCCATGGAGTTCATGGTTCCTGGTAAAACCCCACGCTACTGTGCTTGTTCCATCCAGCCACCACGCCTAGAAAGGTCAAGAGCTCCAGAAGACTTACCCAAAGCCTGCTTAGCTGCTCAGCGACGGCCGTGTTGTACCATGACGCTAAGCAATTGGGAATAATGTATGTGAGAAAAATTTCAGAGCTCAAGACGCTTGTGGCAGCTAGTGCCATCATCGATATCAATCACGTTTAGGCTAAAATGTGATTACACAGTAAAACTGACAACGCTAACAATACAATTCTAGCTACAATGCGACCCGACGCAAGTGAGGCGTCCTAAGAGAAACACAGAGTATGATACAGTAGATATTAACAGAATGTATGTGTCAGGAACAAAATTAATACGACTGTAAGATAAAATGCGCAAACGAGTGGTTTGAAAGGAAAGTGATATGGGCAGGAGTGTATGCTTGAAAAAATTGTCGTGTTCGACGAATTTGGAGACCAAAACCGGAATAATAAATTAAATATGTGGGAAAAGAATAAGAAAAAAAGCAAGAGAAAATCAACGACGATCTGTGTCTACCACTCGTTGTCGGCGTGATGTCGAGTTTATATTGGCCTTGCGCTGCCATACGGCGTCACTTTCGCCTTCAATCCATTCGCCCGTTACAGGATCACGTTCGAAATCACCGTCTCGATACCCGTACCGAGCTTGCAGAAGCTTTAACAGAGGGTTACGTAAAGCAGGATCCATTCTAACGCTCTCCCCCGGGTGATAGCTCCCAACTCCGCGACGAGCCAGGCTTTCTTCGAACAGGGCTTCCTCGCAAGTACAGCCACAATTCAAAACACCTGGTGGCGCGTTACGCGGAGGATATTCACGCCGTTCCCTACGGGAATCATGCCATGCGCAGAGCGTGTTCCCTGCCCGATTTGGTGAACAGAACATTTTCAACCGAGCATCGGTGCGCTTTTTCCAGGAATCCGAAAACGCTGGAGATGCAGCTGCTTCGAGAGTGGCGTATCTGATCCTCAGTTCTCGTAGCTGCTGGCGTAACCTTGACACCTCTATTTTTAGTTGCTCGTCCCCGGACGAGGACAAGAGCGGATCTTGAGCATCATGGACATAACCAACGTGTCTGGAGTTTTGAAGGGAATATTGATCACTTCCAAACATGGTGTTGTAATTCGATGACCCTGAAGAATTGGAATGGGAACCGGGTGAAGAGTCCCGATGTGCCGTGAAATTATAATTGATGTTGGATGCACTGTCCTGGGGTCCGAAACCCAAGTTATTCATACCAGGTACACCCGGATACGCAGAGTGTTGCTGCATCATTGACTGTGTATGTGATATTGATACCCAGCCGTTACCAGCAGGGTATGAAGCATCGCTGAGCATCGACGGAGAACGGCTGTGTCGTGAATTTGAAGGCGCGGAAGGTTCGCCCATCGCTCCACTCAGGCTAGATGTAAGATGGGAAGTGGACCCTGGTCGCAGCTCCACCAGGGGATTGATATAAGAGTCCTACCCAAATATAAGTTTCAACGACATGTCTAGGTAAATTGCAAGTGTACGTACAGCTAGAAATTGTTGGTGGTCCATTGAATACGTTGGGGAGACCGGTGTATTAGTCGACTGGCGGACCCGTGCGGAGGGTGTTTGGGATCTATTACTCCGTGCTTGTTGGGACCAAGCTGAAGTGGACCCGCTTGCCATATTACTGCAGTAGATATTTATATAGATCACTTGCCGGCGGAAGGAACAGTGACGGTTAAATTAGGTTTAGCTGACGAGCTCGACCAGTTGCGACGACAACGCGCAACGATTCTGTAAGGAAAATGAAGTAGTAGGGATGAAATCAATGAAATTTTCGGGATCGGGTGGACTCTTTTAACCCATACAAGGTGATCGCGGGGGAACCAAGAGTAACCATCGTAAGCGGCAGTGCGAAGATTTGTGGTACCTTTTGTCTCCAAGGACCAAATCATGGCGACTAGATGATTTAGGCTGTACATGTCAGGGATGATGAACTGGACCACTGAGAGGCGACTCATGATGATGATATTGTTGATCGATCACGTATTGAAACTCGTTTGTTGTACAGCCACAGCTACTTTCATAAGGTCGAACAAGGACATGTGGATGTGGGAACGTATAAAGCACCTTAGGCCTATCATTGATGATAGAACTCCTTTTGACAAAAACCACAAATGTTATTGTCTAGAAAGTGCTTGGTTAGCATGCCTTGGTGGCCTTTGTAAGAAAATATCTTCCAATTAAACCACGACATGGCAACACGTTTGATATTGCAACTTATATTTCAGAGATCTCCCTGTGTCCCCATTTGTAGTGGTTTAAAACGAGTTTACGGGAAACCCCTTTACCAGCGTTGACAGAGTTGACAGATTGTGCTGAACAGGTATGTACCCAATCGAGTTCGACGACGCCACAACAACTTTAGCTTTGATTAGCGCTGGAGTAAATCATTGAGCAAAAATGGTATTGAACTGGGGTCCATGTCGTGTCAGCTATAGAGAATCACCCGACATATAGGTACGCAGAGAATGAATCTAACTTACAATTAGGTAGATACGTATGCTCCAGCAAATCGATATATTTTCGGGTGAAACGAGTTAACACCCTATTGGTGTTCCTGGCCAGCATCCTTACGGATGATCTTACGCCATGGTTTACCTTGAACGGATATCTCACTTAAGATGGATTAAAATTCTAAATGATGTAAAGCAAGGGAACGACACACCGAACATCGCGCGGGATTTCAACCTCACCAGTGTCTATGTTTATTTTAACGTACCGCGTGATTTCGACTACTGGCTGGCCTAGACAGCTGAAAGATACAAACTCCAGACAGTCCGATGGAGCGGGTGTGGTTCACTTACATTCTGAATATCCGGGGTATGGGAAAACACTGGATTTCAGGCTTGAAACCATTGTCATCCACATCACAGGTATACTGCAATATTTCTGATATTCGGCAATCTTTGCGGGTAGAACCCTCTTCCGACATTGAGGTTTGTGAGAGGAATCTACAAATTCGAGAGTATCTGATTCAGCTCAACAGTTGTCCCGGGTCCAGGACCCAGGTTGGCTGAGTCAACCTCGCGCTGATGAGGTCACGTGTAGTTAGGGATGGAAAAAACGATAATCAGTTAAATTGTGGTGAGAGGCTCTTTAGATCCATTCACACCTCTACTTCCAACTTTTACGATGGTTTACAAAGTCTCTGGTAAATGACCTGTAGTTATGTTGGAAGCCTCAAAAAGACTTACACATCATCGAAGATATCTCCCTAGCTGCTTTCGGTCGCAAAGAGATCGAAATTGCCGAGGTGTGTGAGCTCGCTGACTAGGTCTTCATCGCACCACTGATTGTTAAAACCATAGAATGAGATGCCCGGTCTCATGTATATCCGCGAAAAGGTTGGTACCTTCTTATCAGGGATGCAATCGACAAGCTGATCTATGGCGATCGTGTAGCATGCTGCTTCTAAACCTCTTGCAGGGGCACGCATAGCTGGATGCCTTCACATGTGAATACTTGGTTTCTAGTTTTTGATTATCAAAATTTTGATTATTTGGTATTAGGACCATCCAAACCGCTGTTCTCATCGAAACACTAGTTGTTCTGGGCGCTGAAGTCACCTGGTCTTCCTGCGTAACTGAACAATTCTTACTCTTTTCAGAAATACCGTCTGACAAGGCATTTTCAGAACATCTTTTCAACTCAAGATCATGCTGCTGCTGCGTACGTTAGCCGATTATTCAGAACTGAAATCTGTATTGATGTTTGAAGCACAGCATTGCAGCAACTGGTGTGCCCGTCTTCGCTTGGAAGGGAGAGACCGATGATGAGTACAGCTGGTGCATCGAACAGACTATTGCCGGATTTGCTGGTGGTAAACCACTGAACATGATCCTTGACGACGGTGGTGATTTAACCACGATGGTGCATGAGAAGTACCCTCAGTATCTTCAAGGTGAAGATTTCTCCCATCAATGATAATGATGCAACTCAAACGCGCATGCACAGGTATTCGCGGCATTTCTGAGGAGACCACCACCGGCGTGCATCACTTATACAAGGCGTTCCGTGATGGTAAACTCAAGGTTCCTGCAATCAATGTTAACGACTCGGTCACCAAGTCCAAATTCGACAACTATTACGGATGCCGGGAATCTCTCGTCGACGGCATCAAACGAGCCACTGATGTGATGTTGGCCGGAAAAGTTGCTGTTGTTGCTGGCTACGGAGATGTTGGGAAAGGAGTATGTATGTTAACGCGCCGTTTAATACTGTGACTCAAATTTTCCTCCAGTGTGCGGAGTCGCTGCGTTCCTACGGTGCTCGTGTTCTGATCACCGAAATTGATCCTATCAACGCCCTCCAAGCTGCTATGCTTGGATATGAAGTCACCACCATGGAAGATGCCGCTCGCAGGGCGAACATCTTCGTCACCACCACTGGTAACAGGGATATCATCACCGGCAAGCACTTTGTGGAGATGCCCGAGGACGCAATCGTTTGCAAGTAAATCACATTTGATCACTAGTGCTGACTTCAAAAACTGATTGGTTTCATCAGCATTGGCCACTTTGATGTTGAAATCGATGTCGCATGGCTGAAAGCTAACGCTAAATCGGTTTCCAATATTAAACCTCAAGTCGATCGCTTCACTATGGCCTCTGGCCGCCACCTCATCCTACTCGCGGAGGGACGTCTCGTAAACTTGGGGTACGTTTTACTTACACCGATCACGTTTGAATTTGTCTAAATTTGTCGCTCACAGATGTGCCACTGGCCACCCCTCATTTGTGATGTCCTGCTCGTTTTCCAACCAGGTCCTCGCCCAAATTGCTCTCTGGACAACGCCAGAGAAGTTCCCTCTTGGTGTGCACATGTTGCCAAAAGAGTTGGATGAGGAAGTTGCCCGTGCCCACTTAAAGCAACTCAACGTCAAACTCACGACTTTGTCGGGCGCTCAATCCCAATATTTGGATATCCCCGTAAACGGACCCTACAAACCAGTGAGTGTCGCATTATATGATTGCTTAATTTTTTCTGTTAACACTCTACGCAGTCACACTATCGCTACTAGAGTATGTGGCACTCATGACGGCCTCAACGAGCCCTCGCCATGTTGATCTCGGAGAAAGGGATCTTCAACGCTATAAAACTATCGTGTGGATGTCGTTACGCGTCCAAAAGAGTTGTTATTTAAATGCTCTTAGTCAGAAGGCAGGGTTATCGGATTAGTGCACTTTAAAAGACGTCGCTTCAGAGCGCGTGTCCGTACGAAAGGGGGGCCTCAACGAGCCCGTAGGTTCCATAGTTGTTTAGTTGTTCGAATGCAATACAATGTCCAAATTTAGTCTCTTGGTATCAACTAAAGCCTTAGGGCGCGAGATCCACTATCATTAAGTTCTCACCATCAAATGCTATACATGTAACTTATATCTTTCCAAGCGAAGATAAACCACAACCGTCAGATCAAAATGCTTGAGATTCCCATGGATTCCTGATGCGATTTTACTAAAACACGAAATCACATCCAACTAGCGAGGCTGTCTTCTTTTCAACCAACGCCTTCACAATCCTGCTCTTTGCAACGCAACCGCGACATCATGGATCATCCTTGTTCAGTTTTTGGTCCCCGTGGATCCCACATCAGTTAGTAGTAATCGTCTTCAGAGAAGGAAAAAAAAATGCGCCATGGATAGTTGGGAAGTTCGTCGGGGGTAAGCCATATTCGCTTCTGCTTCGGATCCGTTGGTGGCATCATATGTGTAAGAACTCCAGCCGCGACGGCTGGGTTCCACACTCTGGAACACACAGAGCCTCGTATGCATTTATGACCGGTGATCAATGCAAAAACTTGAAACCGAGATTTATTTTTGCTGATATATCCTTACCTCCGTGCGAACACCCCACACAGATACAAGCCACGACGCGGGGAGGAATGTGATGCCCTCCTACCAGTCACTTCGGGCAGCAGGCACAAGTATGTATCGTTTGTCTTTCGCCCGTGAGTAGTGGATCATTTTTATCTCAACTTAGTTGGATGACCCGCCGACGATACTTTACAGTTATTGAACACCCCTGGCCATCCCGTTCCAACTATTGAAAAAAAAAATTAACGCTAAATAAAAACCGAACCAACGTAACGAACCGACCGACCCGCGCCTGTCCTTTGGCTGCTGTGATTCTCGTATTGACACCGATATACTCCGTGACTTGTGTGGTGATTCACACACAGGGCTATGTGTTTGTAGCAACAGTGGGTATCTGTGATTTCCCTTATTAACTTTTCTTTGTTGGGGGGGGGGTCGTCCTCTGCTAACGGTCGGCAAGGCGAGGGGGTGGGGGAACATACATATGAAGTAAACTCACTTGTTTTGCTTATTTTGATGGCGCCAACGGGAACATAAAACGACGCAATCTGTTAGTTGTGCTACATGCTACCATTGTTTCCTGTCTTTCATCAACGATCGTAGCAATTAAAAAATAAAAGTTTACTCATATTACTTGTAATGATTACAGGGCGAGATGGTAGTGGTGGCGGCTCCAGTATGCATGTGTTTTCGCTTGGAATTCGTTTCGCTTTGAAACGCCCAACGACCAACTGTTGTGGTTCTGTAATCTGTGGGTTTCCGCGTGAAACAGAAACCCTCCAAACCCACCTACTTGCGATAACTTTTCTCGTGATGAATGCGGCAGGTAACACTGGAAATCAGCATATCCCCTGTATCCGATATTGTCCTGGGATCTCTGAGAGGTTCCATCATCATCAAGCTAGGTCTTCACGCCGGGTTTGACCTCGGCGTTGAAGCAGCCAACGACACGGTTGTCTGGTTATCTGCTTCACTCCCAACGTTTCGAGACCTTATGGTGAAGGTTGTGCTGATCACCTCAAGCATCAGCAATGCGGCGGTGATTTTTATTTATTTAGGAATATTGTCTGATTTTTTTCCCAAGTTTTTCGTTCCTCGATTGCCGACGTGACTTGGTTCGAAACTAACACTTTGCGTGTGTTCGTTTTCTGAGACATGATACTATTCACATCTGTGAAGGATTACTTAGAAAGGGTGGTTCTCCCCGTACCTTTTCGCGAGTGCCTGCAGACCAAGCATCCCTCGTACCACAAAACCTATGTTTTGCGATGCCACAGAGTCGGCGCCCACCTCATCTCAACCACAGGGAAGCAGCATCAAAGGACACATTCCCTCTCAAACATGTTTCCCCGCTCTCGCTCGCCGTTTCCAGACCCCACACCAGCTCCGGTCACACAGTGGTGCCACCAGACGGGGATGTAGACGTCGAGTGGAGAGCGTGATGGGGTATGTTCTATGTAATGGGTGCACTGAGATCGTTGTGCCGGCAAAAGCCGGTGCGCCGCTTTTTGCTTGAGATGGGTCATTGTAAAGGCTTCCATTGCCTGCCAAAGAGAAGCAGAAGGTAGTGGCGGGGAGGGAAGCCGAAGTAAGGACAAGCTACGGTGCTGCGAGTGCCTCAAATTGGCATCGAGCTAGGTAAGAATGAGAGTGAGGGCCATGTTGAGAGTAGT
>CEMU01569606.1:2860-14529 GCA_900068965.1 Calocybe gambosa | reverse complement strand
ACGGCACGAGACATAGCTTAACCTCGGGTGGCAGCGAGTGAACGAAATCATGTAGAAACTGCTGTTAGAAGTCTTGTTAGAAAATCTACTATGTACGCTGGAAGTAGAGATATCTGCGTGCGAAAATATGCTGATTTAGTAACGTTGCGACACACTACGACTCGGTATATAGCAAACAACACAGTGAATGCACATAGAGACACTGCAGGTGAAGTTAAAGGAACATAAAGAAGAGATAAAGCAAATAAGGGGGGACATAATCAGATAAAGCAACTAGGGAGGGAGATAGAGCAATAAAAGAGGAGTCATAAAAGGGGAGGGGGTGCTCATTTGACAGCCTTCAAAATGCTGGTAATAATATTGCTCAAAAGACAAGATTAAAGATGCAGTTTTAGGGCGGAGCACAAACCACCACCACTCAAAAGCCATATTTTATTACTTATTATTGAATCTGCTGGACAGTTGAGGGTGTCCCAAATACTGAATCTATCATCTGTCAAAGTAACTGCATTCAATTGGACTAGTGCCCTCCACAATGGACTTGTAAATGTTGGTACAGGAGAAGGAGAGCATGGAACGAGATCAGGAAAAGAAAAGAACAACAACCATCAAGACAGGAGAGAGAGCAAGTGAGGAGAGAAAGATGTTATGTATCATGCAAAATAGTACGTTCCCAAAAGCGATGGATGATTGAAGAGAAAAAATATATAAAATGAGGAATATTCGTAATGCGGTGGCGGAGGAAGGAGGGTCAGAATCGGTTGTGGTTTGCAGATTACCAAAAAATGCTGTATCGTATATGTTAAGTGTTGGAAATGGGGAAAGGGGGTCGTTCAAGAGAGTTTCAAATTCAGAGTGTAGGGGTTGGGGTCATTCTTTTTTGTAAGAAATAAACTTGTTTCCTCTAGGCAGAGGGCCATTGCGTGATTGCTCCCTGTCCTTCGTGATGCGTTACGAACACCACGTCTTCTTCCTCGTCCTCGTCTAATTCACCATAAACCTCTCCCTCTACGCCTACTCTCGCCGAAGTTGAAACCGAAGACGGCCCAGCCATATCGGAACCATGCGCCTCACCGTGATAGCTTTCGTCTTGTGGCGACTGTTGCCCATAATCTTCACTCAGAGTACTTGTCACCGCATCTGGAAGAACAAACTGTTCCCAGCTTTTCATACGCACCCATTCATCCTTGACCTGCACGACGCTCGATAGCAAGAGCACGTCGCGCACGAGTTGTTCGTCGTTTGTCAGCTGCCTGACACGGGGGAAGGATGCGATGACGGATATGGGCACCCAGCCACGTGAATCCATCTACGAACAGGGAAAAAAGGACCGTTAATCGGAGGGGAACAAAAGTTGGATGTCAAAAGAAACGATTATACCCTCTGTCGCAGATAAAAGTCCTGAGCCATATTCTGAGGACTAAGATAATACTCCAGCTGCCCCAGCAGATACCACCGCGTCATATCCAGAGGGAATGAAAGAGGAGATATGGGCACAGGCACCGGTGGGGCGCCTGGTGGCGGAGGAGCCATATGCGCTACTGCCGGAGCACCAGTATGTATTTGTGGCGCGTAAGTCTCGTATCCAGGTGGCAAATAAGTCGCGAGATTCAAATTCGGGCGAAGGGGGTAATAACCTGCTGCCGTGGCTCCCATGTCGCCCATGGTCACCCCCATGGGTTGGTAGTGTGTCGAAGGGGAATGTGCGCCGAATGGAGGGGGACGATGATGAGGCGGGTAGCCTCCACCACCGGCAGCAATACCTCCGCCTCCACCGCCAGAACCACCACGACGACCATATCCCCGACCGAACCCATTCATCCCCCGCCTGCCACCACCGCCACCTCCCCCTCGAGAAAATCCTCCTCTTCCTTCTCCGGCGCCACCACTGCGATCATGACCACCGTAAGCATTATGATATCCGCTTCCGCGTCTCGGACGAACTGGGACCTCCATATCCCGTTTGGCTGTACCGTCCTTGTGGGTATACCTGCTGTAATCCCTGTCTCGTTCTGGAACCGCCACACCACCGCCAGCGCTACTAGCACTAGTGCTGGCACTACCCTCTCCTCCTCCTACTCCGTTATTCAGTGTCTGCATCTGCATCTGTCCCTGTCCCTGTACGGCCGCATCAGGCGGAGTCGCGGACGACCCCCGCGAACCAGACCCAAACCCATACCCATAATCCTTCACCTCGAACACATCCGTATCACTCTGGATTTCTTCAACTCCGGCTCCAAGAGCAAGAGGGATAGAAGAGTCGGGAGCTACGGAGAGTTGTTGTAACCGCATTTGCAGCTGATTAGAGGGCGGTGTTCCGTTCGCCGCCGTTGCCGAGGCGGAGGTCGTTGTGTTCATATCCATGCTCGTATGAAGTGGTGAATCGAACCCTGTGATCGAGGGTAATATTGGCTGTAAAGGCTCAGACTGCTGTGCCATCGTTGTCGTGTTATTCGACGCGTCTTCTTCTTGAAAAACGGTATCAACACTGACATTGGTACCGCCGTCCTGTCGCGTGTCCACCGCCTGAGGTGGTGAATCTTCATCTTCATCTTCATCACCACCACCCAACATCGTGGCCGTTCCAAACTCCCACTTTGCATCCGTTCCAAAATCTCTTGGCATATCCGCGGTTAGATTAATCACCCTCATCACTCCTATACTCTGCACATTCTCATCCCTTCCTCCAACCGCTTCGGGAATCCCATTTTCCGTCGTAGCAGTAGCAGCGGTAGTGGCCGTTCTACCCCTCCTGCCAGTACCTCCTGTCGACCCAAAACCAAACAACACAGACGGCGCCGATGAGGAAGACGACATCGACCGCGCACTAGCAACAGCACTGGCACGCGTCGGCACAGTACTACTACTCTTCTCCCCCGGCTTCACCCCGATCGAGAATTTGGCAAACCTTAGGCTCCTATCTTCCTCGGGTGATGTGGATGTGGATGTGGATGTAAATGCTGATGCGTTTGTATTAGAGTCCGTGTTTTTCTTCTTCCTCTGCTGCTGCTGTTCAGCTTCGTTTTGATTTTGACTTTGGGTTCGGCCCGCAGACAATAAAGCTGGGCTTGGACAAGCGCTCGCACCGGGTACCCCGATACTTCCAAATACCACTCCTCCTCCTACTCCTATTCCTGTAGTGGTGGCAGTGACGGAATTAGCAGGTGCAGGCGCTGTTGGGATACCAGAGCTACTTGGAGGCGTATGCACAAAGAAAGGTTGGTTAGGGTAGGGATGAGAATGATACCCCGCGACCGCGACAGGCATTGATAACTCTGGCGGTGGAGGTCGTGTGTGCACAGGTTCAATAACAGGGTCCCCACCAGTAGTAAAAGTAGTTGCAGCAGTGGTAGAGGAAGGCTTGGCCATTTCCTGACGGGATGCTTCTCCTTCTTCTCCCTCCTGCTGCTGTTGCTGTGGCAGATACACAGCTGCCGTTCCATAAAACTGCCCGTAGTGAGGCGGATGAGGAGGCAGAGGAGGGTAAGCAGGACTATGATGCCCCGAGCCAGGCTGACTCGAGAGTCCACCACCACCGCCGGTATTGCTGCTGTTGCTGTTGCTGTTGCTCCAGTATCCGTAAGTTTGTGCTGTTACCACTGCCTGTTGTTGGTGCTGTGAACCGGGTGAGTGGCTTGCATAGTCAAACGGTGGGTACACTGCATAGGGGTGATAAAAAGGATGTGAATGCGAGTGCTGATGCTGATGGTGCTGGTGGTGTGGGTATGGGGCAGGAGGAGGCGGGTGGAGAGGCGGTGTAGTATCTCCGGGACTACCTCCTACACGAGAGGGATGCGGGTGCATAACCATTGGTATGTAATGCGACGGGTGGTGATGAGACATGGCGTGAACATGGGCATATTGTTGAGATGGAAGCGAGCCATTGTTGGACTGGGATGGGACGTGGGTTGGTGCGTGGTAGAGAGGGTATACTATCCCCCCTGGAGGGAAATTTCCAGCGTCGACTGGAGCATTATTGTTATTGCTGCCACTAATGGTGGGAAAGGGGGCAATCCCCTGCTGTGACTCTGTCGTAGAAGGAATAGGTTGGGGAGGCGGCTGAAGGTGCGGCTGCACTTGTAACGTGGGCGAATTTGCACGATCCATGATTGCAAGTCCCGTCGGGTTACCGTTGTTATTGCTAACAACGTCATCGATAGGCAACCGCCTCCCTCTCGTCGGGAAACGAGGACTTGATTGAACACTCTCTGAGCGGCTGTGAACACGTGACTCTGAGGCACTGGGAACACGGCTTTGTCCTTGGCCTGAGCCGGAGGCAGCGGATGCGGAAGCGCCAGAGGCGTGGTTGTTGCTGTTAGCGTAGCCTGAGCGTGAAGAGGGATGAGGAAGGGATTTGCGAGAGTGGGAGTGTTGTCGTGAGCGGGACGAAGGCTGTTTGTTGAGAGCGTCGGCGGCGGCCTGGAGTTCTTCCGGGGGTATGGGTACCCATTTTGTTTTTTCGCCTAGGACAGTCCGTTAGTAGGAAAGAAAAGGTCTTTTAAGTGATGGATACATACTCTTTTTCCCAGTGCTTGCTATATTTGATTCTACGGCTGCCTCTAGGGTGCTAGAGTTCCTAGCACTCTCTTCTATATGTTCTGCCCCAGGATCCGCAGATTTTCCCACTTCTGGCCAAGATTCCTTATCGATTGGAGGGATTGGGAAACCAGCTTGAGCACGAGCAGGGTTGATATTTGGTCTTACGACGAAAGGGTCATATGTTGCTGGAGAAGCGGTGCCGTTCACAGCAGCAGTGACTACGCTTGGACCAAGTGAAGTAGCACTAGCTGACGTCGTTGACACTAAATCGGTGGGTGCTTTTGGAGAGGGGGAGGATTTTAGAGGAGAAGGGTCTGAGGGAGGTATATCAGGAGCGGGTGAGGGGTTTTGTGGTGAGGAACGCTGTGGAGGGGAACGAGCAGCAGCAGCCATTTGTTCTTTGCGAAGGCTCCAGACATTGACAATTGGAGGCTTTGAAGGGGTAGGGGGAGCTTTCTGGGGCGGATCTGTAGAATTAGGTGTATTTGAATCTAAAGAGACTGTTGGAGGCGGCGGCAGCTTGTTGGTAGGGTTTGGCTGAGAGGGTGCAGAGCGGGCAGTGGTTGAAGGTTTTGGGATGTGAGCCTTTTTTGCACGGTCAGCATAAGATAGAGTAGTTGTCTTTTGGGAGGAGGAAACCATATTGTCGGTGGCAGACAGAATACAAAACGTAAGAAGCGACAGATCGCTCGATGCTCTGTGCTGGAAATATTTACAGGTGAAAACTTTTGCTATAGACGAGAGCTGAGCGCTGGGCAATCAGACGGTGGAGAGAGGGAGGGGAAGAGGAGGGAAAGAGGGGAAACCAGCAGTGGAGGGAGACAAGGGCGATGGTGAGCAAGTGTTTACAAAATGTTCCCACGCGCCCTTTGCCCAGTGACCAAGACACCATTAGGCCCAAGTTGCCTCCTCAGCTCATCGTTCTGCTCAAACTTTCGGTTCAAATTTTTGCATATTACATTCTGCTTCCCACTTGACTACATAAGACCCGTCTTCTGAGGGCTTTGGTTTGCCGCACGCATCTCCTGATTATCCTCTGCAGTCCCCACGTCAGAGAATATGCATGGCTCTGCTGATCACCCTGGCCGTAAACGGAGATGGCCGCTGTGATCCCACCTGCTAATAATTTCAAGCACCTTATCGTATGTTGCGGTTATTTCTGACTTGTCCTGGCACTATTGCCTCCGACCCTCCAATACGAATCCCGGAATCCTCTACGGCGACCGGAGCGGGAACGGGAGCGCAAGAAACACGTTTGGGAGGCATATGGACGTCACTGACGTTCCTTCTTTTGCTTTTAAGATTACCCGCAAAAAAAAAACGAGCGGCGGATTCAAGTGAACATCGCAAATCATGATCTTTGCACACAGCACATCCATTCATTGTAATCGCCTGACAGAAATAAAATTGTATGAGATGTCGCTGGTCTCCAGACTGATTTGTTTTCACTGCTTTCTGAAGGAGATTGAAACACGTTGAACGATGAACAACAGCCCCAATTCCTAGACTCATCTTTTGGGGCAGCTGGAACAATTTTGTCCCTCTCCAAACATGGCTCAGGACATCTATCTACGACAGAGGGTATGGCTATTCTCCGACCGATCAGTCTCTTTATCTGTTCCTAGATGGATTCACATGGCTGGGTGGCCATCTATGGAATCGCGTCCTTCCCCCGTGTCAGGCGGCTAACTCGTGCGGGACGTGTTCTTGCTATCGAGCGTTAGTGCAGTTCAAAGACGACGAAATTTTGGGAACGGTCTATCCTTCTAGATGCAGTGACGAGTACTCTGAGTGAATATTATGGGAGTCTGCAGTAGCAGCAGTCGCAACTACACGAGAGCTATCACGATGAGAGGCCCGGTTCCTATATGGCTGGGCCGGCTTCGGCTCCAGTGTTGAGGGAAAGGCTTATGGTGAACCTTCTTGAACTTCCGTCTATCACTCCCTCCCCCTAAACCCTTTTTCCAACTCTGAACTCCGCTACATCACATATGATACACCAGTTGTGGTAATCGAATCTTCCTCGTTTTATTCTTTTTGCGTGATAGATGTCATCTTTGTCTTCTCTCTTTCGACGGTTGTTACTGTCTTTCCTTTTCCTGACCCCGTCCCACGCCCTCCTCCCCTTGCAAAGTGTAGCACCGTGACCAACAAATACAAGTCTGTTCTTGAATGTGTCGCTGAACGTTAAGAACCCGTCAATCATAGTCCAGAGGGCTCAATGAAGTACATTAAAACATGGATGATTTGCCTGAACCTTACAAGAATCATATACTCGTATTGTTGCTACGTTAGAGTTGGAATCTCGCCCTCCAAAAGCGTGATTTCTCGGGATTCTCGACCAGCTCGTCGAACCACCTGCCAATATCTTGTTGAAACACGACTGACAGGGTGACAGCCTTCTGCCCCCACCGAACAACGGCCTGCTTATCCCCCAAAGCACAATACGCCACACTTAAACGAGTACAATGCCATAACGCCATAAATTCGCCAGAGGCTTTCTTCCTCCAGCATATCCATGATTCTTTCGCCAGGCTTGACAACATGGTCGTTAGGCAGGAAGCGACTGAATGCCCACGCTATTACATTGACGTCGCCAGTTTCGGTTCGCTCACTTGCCTTAAGAAGGCTGCGGCGGGTGTCGCTCTGAGTCGACTCGACCTGTGGTAGACCACACGAGGAACAATTGCACCTGAAACGATATTTGACTAAGAGCTCCGTTTGGCGCTCCTCCCGTGAAGCAAGATTAGAAGCAATGTAGGAAATAAATATTTGTTCCCCCTTTTCAATAGTACGTGAGGCACGTATGGACATGGTCAATGTGTCAAGATTGAACCCGTGCTTTGCGTTTGGACTACAGCTATGAGGATTTTTTTGGGGGGTGTAAGCACCAGAGGCTGATACTAGATAGTTTACTTACCTGTGGTTGAAGCGTGATACCATGCAACCCAGGGCACCGTGACTGCCAGTGTACAGACCAGGGAGCGTGTCAATACTGAGCATATTTGTGTCGATAATGCCCCTTATCAGTGGAACTGTGCAAAGAATAAAAGTCCCGTCGGGCATCGTTATCTAATTGAGCGACAAGTAACTCAGCAAAGTGGTCGGGATGTTGCGACATATGGAAGCGATGTAGGCATAATGAGCAGTAGTCTCTCGGTGAGGATCAGCCGGCCAGACCGGATAGTCTCTGTTACAAAAAGTCCTTTTCCCATGCTTGGGACCTCATTCATAATGAAAGGCCATCCCGTCAGTGGTGATGTTTAAGGGTGTTTGTAGGAACTTTGGGAGCTTCTGCATCGCTTCGCTCGTGCCTTGATACAATAGAGCCGTGGTAACTGGCTCGCCGAGCTGCGATGCGGAGGGCAGTGGAAACTTTGCAAAGTTCATCGTCATCATGCCGTAGTTAGACCGTACCAGATCTTGGAGGTGCGAGGTAGAGGTAGACTTGTCCTTAGGTGCAATGGTTACATTATGTGCATTTAAAATCGGCTCAGTGAAAGTCTTGACCGTAGAGGAAACTGGGGGCGTGATATTGGCCGTTTTTCCATGCTTGTTGAGAAAGCCGCGTATCATGACTATGACCGTAATTTAGAGCTTTCTGAGTCTGCGTGCGCCATTCCGAGTCATCACGCGGACACCTAATCTTGAGAAGCACTAAAGTGGGCATTAGGGCGCTTTTCAAAATCTGTGCTTCGAAGGCCGGTGGTGACGATGGAGTCGTTTTTGTTAGGGGCCCAAGCGCAAGCTAAAATGTAGGAATCACAGTGGAATCACTCAAATATATGCGTTAGCGATATGTCCGGATCAGGAATCACCAATCACTCCGTGTTATGCGTTCTCCGCAACACACTCAATTAAAGGCTTTAATTTTTGTCTACGCCCTTGAAGGGAAGGAGGAGGAAGAGAAAATACTACTGATGAATGTCAATCGCGCATGCCGTCTGGTACGTTGCCGAAGTCCCACAAAACCTGTGTGCATAGTGACGGCGGTCATAGGCGGTCAATCGAACCATGCAAGAGGTTTGCAAATTTTTGATATCTTGAAGCTCAACTCTCTTGAGACAGAGAGAATCGAGCATTTCATGTCGCTTTTGACAGGAATACCACATCCTGAATGGCTTCTGTATGTCACTTTCTCAGTTGTGTCCGAAGAAGTGAGGGGAGTTTAAGCGATGGAGTTCAATCTAAACCCTTTTAGATCCGCCGACCCCTGCTTTTTTTTTTCTAATGCGGTAAAGGGCAGGGCCATGGTGGCGTTGACTGTTTGATTGAGCTCTTCAAAGCGCTCTCCAAATGAAAACCGGGATAAATCATGATCCTGGTTTATAACCATGACGCCTACAGACGAGGATTTTTATAGTTGCCTTCCTTCACCTACCATGCCCAAGGCCAAGCCATCTGCACAACCTAAACCAGTATGGCCGCCCCCTCTTCCCCCCGACGCATCTGAAGAGGCACGTGCTGCGAGGATCGCTGCAGAAGAAGAGGCGAAGAGAGTTAGTGACCAAATTGACAAGAACCTTGGAGCAGAAAGAGAGCGTAAGAGAAGTGATCCACAGACGAAGATTTTACTACTTGGTGCGTCGATTTAGACTGATTTGACACTGCTAATATACCACGCGTCCTCTATTGAAGGCCAAGCAGAGTCTGGCAAATCCACGGTTTTGAAGAACTTTCAACTCCATTTTTCACCAGATACTTTTGACTCAGAGGTAAGGCATTGGAGCGAATAGCTAAATTTTTGACCAACTCTCTCTCTCTCAGACAGAAGTGTGGAGGCCTATCATACATCTCAACCTAGTCCGGTCGGTCAACTTTATCCTCAAATTCTTATCACGTACATCCCGCAATTCATCGTCATCATATCAACCATTGTACGACTCCCTAAGTGGCGATCTTCGCCGACTGTGTATTGGACTGGCCCCCCTACGCGAGGTCGAGGCTAGTTTGACGAGATCCCTGTCTGATTCAGCAGCCAGTCAAACACCGAATGCCCCGACCTACAACCCGGCAAAAGCCTCCGAAGTGTCACTTCGGCCAAGCTCTGGTTGGAAGAACCTCTTGATGGGCCGTCGACAGCTTGAGAAGCAAGCCGTAGTCAAGGGGTCGCATGATGACGCAGACAGACGGATCTTGGCTGCATGCGCGGATGATATAACAAAATTGTGGAGAGACCCTGTTGTACAAAATGCGCTAAGAAGTCGGGAGATCTCGCTTCAAGACCAACCTGGCTTGTAAGTTGACTAGAATTGATACAACTGCCGAGCTGAACGGGCGTTGCCAGTTTTCTCGACGACGTCGATCGGGTGACCCGGTCCGATTACATGCCAACCTCAGGTCTGGCTTCAATTATCTTAGCTTACTGAGCCTCACTAAATTAAGTGACATATAGCCGATGTCTTACGTGCTAGGATAACGACTC
Organism: Calocybe gambosa; assembly: GCA_900068965.1. Classification (NCBI taxonomy): domain Eukaryota; kingdom Fungi; phylum Basidiomycota; class Agaricomycetes; order Agaricales; family Lyophyllaceae; genus Calocybe; species Calocybe gambosa. The sequence goes on along the minus strand of CEMU01569606.1, from coordinate 4,565 downwards.
TCGGTCCGGAAGAGCATCGTATCAAACTAGAATACTGTATGTCTCCGCTTTTCGCGGTATAATAAAATACAATGACTAAGATTTAGCAGCGTCGGACAGCCAAAGGGAATGGATTATTTACGACGTCGGGGGTAGCAGAAGCCAAAGAGGTGACTGGGCATACGGCTTATTACGCTGAGTGCCTAACGTGTTCTCTACTGTAGCTGTATGGGCACAGTACTTTGATGATGGTAAGATCTTAAGTATTTCTTGTGAGAACACAGCTCACATCACGACAAGTCCATGTCATAATTTTTCTCGCTCCCTTATCTGGATTTAACCAGGTACTAGCCGAAGACCGGGACGTCAACCGACTGGTGAGCTCGAGGTTCATCTCATCCCGTATCTTATCTCTCATTTTGGTCCGCCAAGTCGGATTCGTTGAAACTATGGCAGATGATCTGCAGCAATAAACTCCTAGCATCTGTGGAGTTGATCCTTTTCCTGAACAAACTCGACGTCTTGGACGCTAAGTTACGATCTGGTGTACAATTTTCTAGATATGTGAAGCCATACACTGGTAGACCAAATGACACAAAATCGGTTGCTAAGTGTATGTCGTTAGCCTGTTATCAATGGACCATGAAAAGCTTAGGCCAGATTAGATTTATTGGAGGTATTTATGGCACTACATCAACAAAATACTCCCAGGAAACGCAAGATTCATCCTCATCTCACTTGTGCTATTGTGCGTTCCTCCCCAGACCCATATTGTATCTATCTTAAATCGTAATTGTCGATTGTTTAACAGGATACTAAAGCTACCTCTTCTGTCATTGACCGGAGTAAGCATATTTTCTTTCCCTCCCTTTAGCCACTGATCCGTTCTTTTCCAGTTCATGAAATCATCCTGGTCAAAGCGCTATCAGATATCAACATCCTCTAATCATGATATCTATGCTTATTTAAATTTAACGTTCGTACGACTAACATTATTATTTATATCGCGCTGCAGTTGTACAACGACTGGAGGGGGCTCTATCAATAATGATAATTGTAAAATATAATAAAGTTATGTGGAGCACTGCAGCACTGAATTCACCTCAAAATTTGAAATAGTTCGTGTCAATGGGATTACATGTTGCTGATGATGACATCTTCGCAACCGCAACGTGGTTTTTGAAAGTATCATGTGACCTGAATCACAGTCCTGCGCCGGACCTGCGGACCTGCGACTCCACACCGCCCTTCTCACTATTACAACCACCATCATGGTCAAAACCTCAGATGTCATTCTTATTCTCGTACGGATGTTACTCTCTATACTGACCGTGAAGCTGACCTCAACAATTTTTGCCAGGTTGCCATTCTGTTTCCACCAGCAGCTGCTGGGATTGTAACGGGATGTAGCTGCGATCTTCTTATCAACATTTGTTTGACAATGTAGGTTGGCCTCATACCTCTACACAAAGCTTTATCCCAACATTCAATAGCCTCGGCTATATTCCTGGCCATATACATGCTTTCTGGCTCATTTACAAGAAGATACAAGCTGAAGAGCGTTTCGGGAACGGCGGCTTTCAATGTATGATGCTTTACCATTTTACACCTTCTCGCCTAACAACCCACTTCAGACGTTGGAAACGGGCAATACGAACCCATCTATCATAGCGTCCCTCAGTCACAACCACAAGCCCCATATTATGGTGCTACGGGTCGCTAATGG
>CEMU01569605.1:0-19053 GCA_900068965.1 Calocybe gambosa | reverse complement strand
GCACCAAAAACTATCTTCTGCTTGAAGGGTGCTGGCTTAGAATTCGCGAGACAGCTGAAAGTAGTATTGTAGCAGAAATAACACCGATTTAAGATGCTTACATTAATAATGATCAGAGCGTTTAGAGATAATTATTACGGGAAAGCGCATATCGCGGAGTTTCAGTTAACCAGGGGTCAAATTTCACTGAGGATTGGTTATTGCGGTACCAGTTTGACCTTTTCGCAAGTACGTTGAACGTCGCGACCGTGAGTATATTGATACCTGACACTTGTAAGAAAGGAACCTCCATCTAGCCTGGTTTGCTAATTTGGCAACATGCACGTTCCTTATGCGTCTCCATTCAAGCTGTTTCAGTGGTCCCGTACGGAATGCAAACGTAAGCATAGCGCTATACCTTTATCACTTATCGCCTTGGGAAGCAGTGGGAAGCCCGGCGTTGTCATCAACGGCGAAGGAATGATCTAGGTGTACGACCGTGATAGGACGATAAAGGATGCCCGCGCCTTTGTCGGCCGCTGGCTTGTGTCTGTGCTTTTCGGGCAATGCAGCGCCACGAGATCATGATGCCAGATGACGCTCATTTGAGTGGGTTCCGGATGATGATTGAGTCACGGCTCTTCGCCCTCTCTGTTACTTATAAAGGCTAAACCTATGATGACCCTCTTCATTCCCCACCACCACCTGTCAGCCTATAAACTATGCAACCATCATCTAAAGTCCCCAGTCCCTCCTCCGAATCCACAGATAAGAACACAAGCTCTAGCAGGTCCCCCACTCTGCCTCTTTCTCCCATCGCTCTCAAGGACACACGTAGATGGGACCATGACACTCGTCATTTCAAGAAGAGAGTAGACTTCGTCAAGCTCAAGGAATCTAAAGGCCAAGCTAACTATACAAGATATTGGGACTTCAAGCCGCGCTACCTTTCCTGGGCCGGATCTGCCGAGTACGACGAACATTTGGCATGTAAAGAGGCCAAGGCCGATTGGAAGGATATCCCGCATTCCCTACGCCTGCGCCCTCACTCGCCAGAGCAAGACGAAGCCACGGCAGAACGAATGTGGAAACAGAGCGTGCCGTCGCTTCAACCAGATATTTCACTTGCTGACTTGCTTACCCCGCGAAAGCCGCGGCACCGACGAGGTATGTCCATATTCCCAATACTCCCCCCCAAAAAGGCCTCTTTGGGGAAGAACACACTCCTTCCCCTCCTATCCACTTCATTTACTTCCTGCTATATATCCCCCTGACTGACGATGAAATTTAGAACCTGATTTCGAAGTTGTTCCATCCGTACGTTCTGTGATTGTGCTGGACGAGTCCACAGCGCCAGAAGTCGATGTTGACGAGCCTTGGGAGCACGTTTACGCTGAAGACGATGGCGCCGATGGACATCCTAACAAGCGCGATAGGCCTCAACTTTCGTATGCGAAGATCGCCGCGCTTAAATAGCGCTTTGGTACTGTTCCAATTATCCTCCAAGCCTCTCAACTATGTTGCCCTCTAGTTTGGACTGAATGTATAACCAACCTATAACTGCTTCGTTTCATAATCTCCATACCACTTCCTTTGGACCCCATCCAATCACTGGCGCAATCCAACCCCTCTATTCGCTCATTCTCATCGAATATTAACTCGCGTTACCCTACATATGACATAGCTCATCTATACAAGTCTCTCCCTATTATCTCTCACTACCGCTACTTCGACCCACACTTCCATACTCGGTGCGAGCGGCTGTACTATATTACTTGTTCACCATGGGATAGACATCTGCCCAATGTTGATGTTTACCCCAAGTACCCACAATATCGTGTGTACTAGTTTAGGAAATATGTTTGTATGTTTGTATAAACGGTCGTTTGCATCTTACACGTAAAGGCACCAAACTCTGGGTACACACACACTTGCGTCATGTATTACTTGGTCCGAAGAATGACATCGATTATGATTACTGGTATGTTACGTAGTATTGTAAACCCTAAAAAGTCCCATGAATTGATAACAGCACACGGTACCGGTCACGCTGTAAACTTTGTATATTCGGGCAGGCTCCCAAGCTACCGCCCCCACGAAATCCCGGCCAACCGGTTGAAATGCCGAAGGACGTGGGGGGGAAGAGTCTGGGGACCGCCCAAATATTCAAACCTGTCAGCATGAATAATCACTGCGTAACAACCCCCTCCTGCACGGCCGACAGATGCCAAGGCCTAAATAACCTATCCAACCTCGTCACACTCGCAAAATCCACCATCTCAACCTGCGTCGTCTTCCCATCCGCAATGCATACCCTCCCAATCCCTTCATCCCACGTGATGGCCCCAACCCCGTTTTGGCGATAATACTCGATTGCGGATGAGGATCCGTCAATGGTTGCATAGGCATTTGGGGGCATAGTGTTGAGCTTTGTCCGCATGGCACTGCAGGAGCGATCAACCCGGGGAACGGGGTAGTCCTTGCTCTGATATTCAGGATTGATGTACCGCCGGAGGGAAACTAGCGACGGTGCGTCTTTACGGTCGTCGTTTACTGACGTGTACGTGAAAGCACGATAAGCACCGGGAAGAACGTGGGTCACGCGAGGTTCGCTGTCGTGCCGCGTCTGGAAACATACATGGTCGAGGGTATAAAAGTATCGCTTTTCGCCCTTTTCGTTTTCAGTGCAAGATGGCCAGACAACCTCGTGCACTACGCCTGAGGGGTTCTGAAGTTCTGTATAGATGGAGATAGGGGGTGATGGCTGATAGTCGAGCTGTAGATGGTAGGAGTCCTCTTTCGTGGTGGGCACACCGTAATCCGAAATATGGACCTTGGTGATATCGTTGTAGCCCATGACATAGATATCCTTGGGATCTGCGAAACGACCACCGTTACTGGGATGGTCGTAGATCTCCAAAAGATGCAAAAAGTTTGGAGGACCATCCGGCCCGTGGTTGCCAGAGTTCACCTGTATAGTCCGAAATACGAGCACTTCATTCTGATAGGGTAAGGGGCGAGCAGCTCTGATGGTGTGAAGCTAAGTAATTTTGCGAGAATCAGTCTCAGAGAAGAGAAAAAAAAGGATATTAATATCTTACTTGGTTCGCGTACTCTTGATGATTTGTACATACAATCCAGTCAAGCCGTTGAGCCATAAGGTCTACACAGACAACCCTGTTCGGGCTCTGCACCATCAAGACATACGGCCTACCGTTCATCTCATACAGCGAGACGATCTCCACGGGCCGCTGGCAAACGGCTGATATGACTTGACTGAAAGGTGAACCGCGTTTCAACGCAATTCGCGCGAGTTCCGGGTCGCCGGCGTCATAATTGGGGTTTGAAAGTGCCTCGAGAATATCCAGCTCGGTCTCCACGCAAATCAGTTCATTAAGGATAGGGTAAGATGCGTCGATCGGGTGTTGTGTTGAGTATTCAGATATGTCTATACTATAATTTCATGTATTAGACGAGTGAAGGGACAAATAGCAAAGTAGGACTTACTTTGGTGGCCCGCCCCGTAACCAACTTCGTCGTACATACGCAATCATGATGACAGCTTGCCCTTCGGATATCATATACTTTGCCTCGAGATTGTAGGCTTTCGTTTGAGTCGGCAACCTCGCCAACACACGCGGGCCCTTAGGGTGGTCCAAAAGATAGATGTGGATGAAAAAGCGAGAGTCGTCTCTAACAGAAGCAACGAGATACTTCCCACCAGGAAGAAGCTTCATGTCAAGTACGCGATAGAATGTATCAAAGATGATAGAAGAAGTAGCTTGTGGACTTCGCCTGCGCCAATTATTTTCGAGGGATATAGAACGTAAAACGAGCTGCTCAATTTCGTAATCCGTTTCATGAGAGAGGTATTGGAAAGTGGGTCGGACAGGGGGCATAGGGAAAGGAATTTCCGCCAAGAAGCGTTTCCATATTAGAGGCTCATGGGTGAGCAGGAAGAAAGCCTTGTTGACCTGCGATTAAGAGAAGCGGTAAGTGCCTAATTAATAGGTGAATTAAAAGATGCTAACTCTTCTCAAACTCAGTACATCTTCGACGCAGAGAAGGATGACGATATGATCAATAAACACATCAAACGGTACGCGATGGATAAAACTCTTGGGAGCAGGTGTAAGATATGATAGGTCGAGATTAGGCAAACAGCGAGTCAGAGCTTCGACCTGGTCGTTATTAATGAACATTTCCTCCAGAGAAATGAGGCGATGAGAAAGCGTCGAGCTGGAAGGATAGACCGCGTGTGCTACGAAAGAGAGAAGAGTTGTCGACAAAGATGTTGCCAGTGACCTGCACCGAAAATAGAGGAGAGTAACAAGGCTAACTGAGCTCCGCGAACTTTGTCGTCCACATTTTGTACGAGTATTCTCTTTTGTTCACCGCCATGGCTGCCTCTGGTATTGCTATTATCTTGATGGCTTGATGGCTCTGGTGCCATGGGACCCTTGATTGAAACGTGCTACTCTTATTGTTCCTAACAATAATAGGGACAAAAAGACTCGGAAGGTTGATGGCGATGGCCAGTTAATTTATGCCATACTTTATTGTCGTCGCCGAGCAACAGTGTCAGGTCACGTGTCTCGTATTCATAAAATTTAATTCTGCCCATACTATTTCCACTACTGCCCAGTATGTGACTTATGACGTTGGATAGGGAGAATACTTCCAATATCTGGAAAAGTGAAATGAGTATAACCTCGCCTTAAAGCAGATCATAATTACCCATAGTGCCTCATGCCTATGATATACGGTACAACCACCTTGCGCAAGATCCATGGAAAACCGGGCCAAATCTCCTTGACGTCTGGAGGCGTGTGACTTGGAGTGTGTCAGAACGGAAAATCATTGTTTGACTCGGGTTTCTGTTTGCTTACCTCGTCATAAAGGGAAGAATCAAAGTGGGGTCTCCATGAGACTTTGCGTATTCCTCAAGTCGAACATTTAGGTCCGTAACATCTGGTTCCGTGAACTGTGCGGCTTTGATATTGGCTGCCGAAACATGCTCAATCTCGTTGTCAAGGTGTTCAAGCTGTTGTTATATGGAGGTGTTCCAGATGAGCACCGAGACACCCGAGCTGAGGGGAGAGTAATCTGAGACGGACGTACCAAGACTTCTTTGAAACCCGCCATCAAGGTCTTCAGCTCTGTCGCGTCGAACTTGGAACAGTCTGCCTTGGCATCCTGGATCATAGCCAGTATTTTGTCGAGAGTTGCATGGATGACTTGATGTTGAGCCACTTCCCCGGAGAAATCCATCTTCTCATTAAGGAACGGAAAGGCGACCTCTTCCTGTCATACAAATGTATCCCCTGTCATTTAGTACGAACCGTGAAAAAAAAAGGTATAAATCTCACTTCGCTTGCATGGTGCGCACCAATGCTTTCCGCCCAAGCTTCACAGTACCCCAGGAAATTAGCTAGGTCGTCGGTAGGGGGCGAATCGAGACTCGACAGGATGCTGTCATAGCCGAGCTTGAACACGTTGTGAGCTTTTAAACAACATTTAGAGCCAAGATGCATGTCAGATGAGTATTCTCGGACGTTACTTACCATGCTCCATATTGAATTGCAACAGTGCAAACGAATCACTCGGTCTTGACATGGCCTGGAGTTTGAAAGATGCAAGGATTTTAATTACGGTAAGCGAAGTGTAGTTTTAACTGTCTTCGAGTTAGCTTGATTTCCTTCTTCTCCAAGGTGTGTCGACATGGGAGGAAAAGTGAGTAACATGCGTTTTTAAGCTAGTCTAACATCTCCTATACATGTTACATGGCTGAAACACGCTAATCTATCACCCCTCTGTTACGTACCGAACTTTGGTGGCATCAAGAGCGGTAAAACGCTAGCCCGAACACGAGAATCTTGCAAGGAACAGGAAATCTTTCCAACAGTCTCACACTCGTGTTTATACGTATGAATTATCCCAAGCGTGTATAATATGGGATGAAAAAGATAAAACGATCGAAAAAAGGAGGGGTAGTGATACGATGGAGGGGATGCACTTTTCCTGTGGTTTATACACCGCGTAAGCGGACAGCCAATAAACAAAGTAGCGAAAACAATCGATGTAGGCCAGGAGGATGTTACTGGTGATGAGCCGAAGTGGTTTGCTATTCGGAGAGGTGGTACAACAGGAGCGAGGAAATTGGGACGATCGCTGATCGCTGAGCGATGACGGGCGGCCATACATCCCAGTATCAATCCTACAGTGTAGAGCAATGACTATTGAGGCAAAGATGCGCTGAGGGCGGCTCGAGACGGAAAAAAAGGGGAAGGGCATGTACGTAAAGAAATTGGAGGAGTAAGCATACAATACCTCTAAATTGCAACCGTATAAGAAAGTCGACAGAAAGGAAAGATGGAATTGTCCAAAAAAAATTACGCAAAAGGAAGTTGAGTCTGATCCAGGGTATCATGGATAAGACAAGCACCGGTGAAGGGAGCAATATCAGAATGATGAGCAAGGGAGTGGCCACGAGGCTTGATCCAAAACTAGCCCTTGCATAGCCCACGAGTTACGCTACGGTAGCGGCCACTGCATTAGAACCAGTGATGGCACCTTCATGTAACCCAGATGCTGCAACTTCTCCTCCTCCAACTTGGTGGAAATCTACATCGTGGTGATTAGATATCGTTTGCTTGCTAGGTGTTAGGAACCAGGTAACTTGCCTAGTATTTCGCTGTACATCATGACTTTCCAAGTATCTACAGGAAGGTCAGCGTCGTTGAAGCTCCAATCGAACTTTTCCTCCGCGACGGGCTCATCCGTGGGATCGTGGTAGGGAGCGACGTATTCATGTGCTAGAGATTGAGTTGCGTCTATTCTCTTTCTAGGATCAAACACAAGCATTTTCTCAAGAAGATCGAGAGCTGGATTCGTAATGTTGATAAGACTGATTGGTTGGTCAGTGGTTGAACGCACCATCTGGATCATCCGTCCTGAGTTTCTGGCTGAAAGGAACCCGTTCCCGTTTGGGCAAACTTTGGACAAAGCGTAGTGTCTAGATCAAATTGTTAGTTCCGGCACCGGCGTGCACTAGCTGGTACGAACGTTTTCGCTACAAATGGTTTCAATGACATCATCAGGGGGTGTGCCGAGTAATTCTGTGATGATTGAAAACTGGTTTACATCTGATAGAACGGAATGCATCAGGAACAATAATAAAAGAAGGACGCAAACAAGTGACGTACGATCTTTGCCGGGGAACAATGGTTTTCCTTCGAGCATCTCGGCGAAAATGCAACCAGTGCTCCAGATGTCTACTGCAAAGTCGTATTTTTGCCAAGTCAACATGATCTCGGGAGCACGGTAATATCGAGTTGAGACGTAGCCCGTCATTTGGGGGTCTTGAATCCGAGCAAGTCCAAAATCGCAAATCTGAGGAGGAAAATCGCGAAGGTGAAATTGAGCTCAGGGAAGCCATTAATAAAAACGGAACGGACTCGTAGATCACAATTCTCATTCACGAGGATGTTGCTTGGTTTCTAACGCAGTTTTGGATTAAAAGCGTTTATGATGGATCAAGATTTAAGAAACTTACGAGATCCCGATGTACTACTCCTGCCGAGTGGACATATTTAAGACCGCGCTGTTCATGAAAAACAGTTAATTTTATCAGGTGTTGCTACAAAGACGCGGTTTTTGCGCACAAGAATTTGGTAGAGGAAGTATTGGATAAACTGCTTCTCCAGTGGCCTCGACGTTAATAGGCGATGAAGATCGGTTCCTAGGAGTTCGGTTACAAAATACCTACAGTAAACAGTATATCAAATTTAAATCCTGGTCAAAGGAAGATTGGAGTGTAAACCGACATGTCTTCTAGGGGTGAAATGAACACATCGCTAAGGCTGATGATCTGGGAACACGGAGGATAATATTTAGGCTATGTATCCTGGTGGCGAGTAGAAAAAAATGAACGAACATTCTCGTGCTGGATATGCTTCAGCAGCTTCAACTCTCGATAGGTTCTTTTGCTCAATACTGGCGTGCTGAATGGTTTCATGATCTTCTTGATCGCAACGGATGCGCCGTTGAGCTGATCTTTAGCGGAGCTGTTATAGATGCTGTGAATCCTGACAGATAGAGAAATCCAATGTAAAAGCGCACCACACAAGCCCAAAAGCACCTAGGAAGTGGAAGCTCTTGAGTTGCTTGAATGAAGAAGAAAGAGGCACTCACCCATTCCAACTGGCTGTAGGTCGACATAACGAGTGGTCACCTGCGATATGTGTCAGATAAGCCCGAGTTGCTTGTATCGGGTCGACCGACCTCAAAAGAAGTGCCGAAGATGCTGAGTTTGACGAATGACATTGCCTTTTTCGTGGTTTCGTTGATGATTCGTTTGTCGTTGAAGGATGTAGAAAGCAGCTGAAGTATGTGCGTGTGAGGGAACGCGGAGAAAGTAAGGGGTTGGCTGTTAAAATAATATAAGGGAAAGAGGCTGAGCTCTGGCTTCGTTTGATTAGATGATGATGATGGTCACGCTTCACTCTTTTTTTATTCTACTTTTTTAAAAAAAAATCCTATTTTCCCCTCACGCCGGTTCCTCTTATCAACATCAAGCAAATTTACAGTTTATCTGGACTCTCTGGGCCATGGCTCGGCCTTCTCTTTGCTCGTGTACTTGAATAAGAAATATTTTACCAGAGCTCAGGCCGTGAGAACTATGACGTTGAACTTCGTGTGGCTGTTCGCAGCCCTGAACGCTCATTTCCGACAACCATGTCTTTGTCATTCCTCAGGATCACAGCGTCCAGATCTCTGGTAGGTTCTTGAAAGTTCTTCTGCTACGTCAATCTGTCAAACGCATGTGCACAGGCTACAGGCACACGTAGACATGCATCTACTGCCGCTCCCCCTCCACAAAAGAGCAGTGCCAATCTGCCATATGTATTCTTAGGTGCGGGAGTATGCGGACTGGCTGGGTATTGGTATCTGCGACGTAGCGAGAATATAGCACAGGAACAAAAACAAGAAAAGAGTCCCCTGGACCCACAAAACTTCCAAGATTTCAGGCTCAAAAAAATCATTCCATATAATCACAACGCTTCTAGGTATACTCATGGTTCCTATATTCACTCTCTTTGAAAGCTGATTTTTTATTGAGATTTGTGTTTGAATTGCCCGAAAACCAAGCTTCACTCCTTCCCGTCGCTTCATGTGTGCTGGTTACACCTTCCGATCCGGAAGTGTTGAAGGATGCCAAAGGGAAACAAGTCGTCCGCCCATACACCCCAATTTCTCCATCCGACAAGAAAGGCGAAATCATATTCATGATAAAGAGATACGACACTGGTAATGCTTCAAAGCACGTCCATTCATTGAAGGTAAAGCTATGTCCTTCACCTTGTTCAACGTTTTGACTTGTTTTCTATACAGGAAGGCGACACGCTGAAAATCAAGGGACCATTCCTAAAGTTTCCTTACAAGGGTTCGGTTTTTTCACCCGATCAACTGCCCCGTGACAATAACCCAGTTTTGGCTTTACTCTCCCAGCTAACGAATTCGACGAAGTCGCACTCATCGGTGGTGGAAGCGGAATGTTAGTCTTTTTGTTCTTGTGAAGGCCGTATTCCTCTCATTATCCTTCTCTTGCCCAGAACACCCCTCTACCAACTCTTAAACCATGCTCTTGCTGATCAATCAAATAAAACCAAGTTCAAATTGCTCTACTCAAATGTTACAGAGAAAGACATATTGCTCCGGGAGGAGTTTGATGCTCTACAGAAGAAATATCCAGACACTTTGAGTGTGGTGTACCTCTTGGATAAACCTGATAATGATTGGACTGGTAGGTGGTATCTCAATGCGAGGAGCTTTACGAGTAACCGCTATTTGCTCACATCAAAAGGCCCGAGTGGATTCATCAACAAGGACATTATCAAGAAGCACGTAGCCCCTGCTTCTTTCAACGAGAAAGTTAAAGTGTTCATTTGTGGTACGTTCTTGAGTGCCCTTTCTCATTATTTAACAATCTTTTATCTTTTCCATCTTCAAGGTCCTCCTGGTCAGGTTGAAGCCGTTGCTGGGAAGAAAGCAGGGTCAAAACAAGGCGAGGTAGGGGGTATATTGAAAGAACTGGGGTACACCGAAGATCAGGTGCGAACAAGCCAATTCTTCTTCGCGACTTGTTAACGGATTTTGTCGTTAGGTTTTCAAATTTTAGGTAGCCTCCTTCGAACTCCCTATCATAGAACACCTTTATACTATCCATGGATCTAAAGTAGATTGATTACTAGAATTGGAATTATAGACTTCTATTTGTGAAATGTGTAACAGAGCTTTGTTGCTTTGTTAAGACTATCTCTCTACCAATTAACGCGTCTGGTAAAGCTTCTTGACCTGCTTCAGATACCGTCAACATGGCTCGCCGTAGACCCAACGCATTTGAAGTCTCCTTCCCTGAAGAAGCTCATTCCGTATCTCCTGCTTTGACATCATTAGCACCAATATCGGAACAGCCAGAACACCCACGAAGTATCACGCCATTGAAAAGGAAGAGTGAATCTCAAGGTTTAGATGACCATGTCGGTCGTGGGGTTCGGGTAAGCCTCAGTTCAGGCTCGGTTGGCATCCCTGCCCCTTGTTTTCTTGAGCGACGGTTGCTTCTGCGCCTTCTTCAGTTCTTCAGTATCATCAACTCTTACTGATGCATCATAATCTTCAATCTAATCTCTTTCGTGCTTTACTCATGATATGACTGCCGAAATTCTCTAGGAAGCGAAGCGAGTACAACTGCCACCTCGTACGCCTATCATTCGTGTCTAAAAGCTCGTAGCGTATTTTACAACATCATATCACAGCCGCGTTTTACGAGGATCGCGGAGGCGATCTTGAAACCGCTGAGCTGGTGATCACAGGCGAGGACCCGTTCGTCCGTGAAGATCAAGCCGATAATGAGAACGAACAAGGAAACGGTGGCGGCGGTGAAGCACCTGAAAAACCTACTCGTGTGCTGACAGACTTTTCCATCTATGACTCAAGTCACGGCAACGAAATGGTCTTACTCACCTCTATTGAGGAAGACGACGGCGTGGATCGTAAGTTTGAAGCTGCGGGTTATGTGTTTTCGTACATCGAGTTGGAGGAGGATGATGAAGAGCTTGAATATGTGGAGGAAGACATTGAGGCAGAGTGGAAGTATGTACATCTTGGGACGGTGTTGAGATATACATTTGATTTCACGCAGAAGAATAGGTACGTTGCTCGTCTCACTCATCGCCCAAAACTTCTAAGGAAGAGTTTTCAAGTCCGGTTCACATTGAGACCCCATTTGCCTGGTATATCCTTAGGGTCCCGTCTAAAACCTATGAACCTCTGTACCAGCATTTCCTCACACCGCGCAAGATCGCACAAATGGTGGTTTCTTCATCGTTCAGAAACTCAAGGGAGAACTTCGAAGATTTTCTGCGTCGGTTCGAGCAAACCGTTGATCCGTTTGGTAGGACATACAAAGAAGAACATATTTGGGACTCTGTATGCTCCGTTTATCTCTCTTTTGGGGCCATAGCCGACTGGAATGACGGTAGATGTCCGAGATCCAACAGGCGGTTGCAATTAATGAAGATGCTCAAAGATTGAAGACAGCTCCTTTAGTGCGCCATATTCTGCGAAGGGCGCCTACCAACACTCAGACTCGTCCTACCTTGAGAAGAGGTGCTTCGGAAACTCGCACATCTCGAGGACCTCCCGCGATTGGGTCCCTGTTGGGAAACCCCGATCTGGCGGTTCTGAAACCGGAAAACCAGCCGCCGTGTCATGTAACACCTTTCATTGCGTCATTAGCACGAGGAGTAGTACACGAGGAAATAATTGTGGTTGGAAGCCGTCCGCCACCGGAGAGCAAGGCTTTGAAAGAGGCTCAGAAAAATGCAGCGCGGAAGCTGTTGTGTGAGATGTTGGGAAAGGCTAGACAACAGAAGAAGAGAGTAGACGCTAAGCGTGAGGATTTCGTTGGGCGCAGGAAGAGGTATCTGAAAGCGGTTACTGTTGGTAGAGCGCTGTTCCAGGTAGGTTGCGGCAGGATTTCTTTTGTACATTGTGATTCTAATATTTAGATCGGTGATTTTGTTATAATCCCAATTGATTTTGGTAGGATTGGTAGTCAATACGTGCCTCCTTCGCATCTCCCCGCCAATGTAGATGAAATTCCCGCCACTTCGACGCTAGCTGATTATTTTTGGTTTGTATAACTATTTCCCGCTCATCAGCAAACACTGATTCTGCAACCATCAGGTTTGCAAAAGTTCTCTACGGCGATATCGATACAGGGATGTTCCACGTTCAGTGGTTACAGCACTCTTCACAAACAATGTTGCAACAATTCGGTCACCCTCAAGAGCTGTTTTTCAACGATATCTGTGATCATGTCCCTTTTGGAGCGGTTACCGGCAAGATCACTGTGTATGAAGGTTCAGAACCTTCGCCTGAAGCGGATTTCTTTGTCAAGTACGTTCTATTGCATATGCCCTTATCGGCTGCATCTTAAGTTCCCATCAGGTTTATGTATAATGCTAACTCGGCAGCGTACACATCCATCGATCCAGAGCGTCAATTTTTTACACAACGGCCCCCTCCAGGTAACTGCGTAGTGTGTCCCCTCGTTGAAAAGCACGACCAAGACAGGAGCGACTATCTGCTCAAGGATGCCCAAGGAGTTATCGTTGGAGTTGCATATGGCGGTCATCGGTACCACCATGAGGATTTCGTGCTCTATCGCGCAGAAAAAGGGCCCGCGCATATCGGTTATATTACCGGATTCAACTATCGTCCCATTTTGAAGGAGAATGTCCGAACTGAAGTCTACTTACAGCGTGTTGGAAGAATTTCTTCACTTGGGCATGTTTTACCTGATGGTATGCTCAAGGACGAAGTTCGTGATGTACACTAATTCTTTACATGTGAGAGCTCACTGCTAGTATTCGTTCAGCGGCAGCTTTTCCTAACAGACGAGTGGGCGACTGTCGGGTTAGGAGATCTCATCCAAGTTTGTTTTGTGTTTCATCCGACGTCAATCCCAAACATCAAGAGGTGGCTGGCACTGTCCCCGTACCATTTTTACATGCATTACTGGTTTCCCACGATGACGGTCAGATCGTGGAATCAACATCGGTTATTGTCTCTCACAGAGCTTAACGTTTGCCGCTCTTGTACGGAGGCAAAGCTTAAAGAATTGGGGGACACAGAACAGTTCCTTGCTGAAGCCAGACGCAAGCCTTTAAGAGTATTAGACATCTTTGGTGGTGTGGGGGCTTTCAGCATGGGGCTCGTCGAGGGTAGTGGTTGCTTACAGCTGACGGATCTCATCGAGATAAGTCCTAGTGCTGCCAAGACAGCCATGTGAGTTAAAACACTCATATGATAGTATGTTGACAGTCTCAATGATCCAGGCGTAACTTTCCAGCAGCGGCTATTCATAATCAATGCGCGAATATGGTCTTACGTTATTCCATCAAGGAAAAGTCAGGTCAACGCCCTAACGCTCTCAAACAAATTTTTGACGACAATGTAACCCTCTCGACATTGGAGAAACCTGATATTATAGTGGCTGGTGTTCCTTGGTATTGTAACACTGATATACTCCACTATCTTGTGCCTGATCCACAGAAGTCAGAGTCATTCTGCATTGAACATGTATAAGAGGGCTGACGACAACCGAAACAACTCCATCCTCACTGCCTTGTCCTATTTAGACCATCTTCGCCCTTCCCTGTTCTATTTTGAGAATGTCCCTGGTTTCCTCGATTTCAGCTTCGATTCTGTGCAAACTTCTATACACAAAGTTGAAGGTGGCTTACCAATGGGTGGACTAAAGTTTCTCATCAGTGCACTGTTGGCAATGCGGTAAAGAGCATGAGCCTGTGTTTACGGGATTAATGATCAATCTCTTAATTAGGTACCAAGTACGATTCGGACTTTTACAAGCTGGCCATTATGGCACTCCTCAACGACGCTATCGATTTCTTCTGGTGGCAGCTGTGGATGGTCACCCTTTACCTGACCTTCCCAAGCCGAGCCATGACTTTCCAGCAGACAATCGTTTAATAGTGAAACTTCCTACTGGTGATACTATCCGATCTTTCCTTATTTCAGCAGGGACTGCACCTCATCCAACAGTGTCAATTGATGACGCCATTAGCGACTTGCCTCGCTTTGATTGGTTTGTGTCCCCCTATTGTGTGAACTACTGTCTTGTTGACTCTAGTAGGAAGCATCCCCAATTCCATCAGCAGTCAGCGGCGAAACAAAGTGAGCTGCGTCGACGTAGCCGAGATGTCCCTGCACTACCCTGCCGGCCTGGTTCAACCCATTGCGGGTACTCTGGTGAAGTGGAGTATCACCATATGCCAAAGACGACATACCAAGCATCCGCTCGCATAAAACCGTCAAAAAACCTTCAGCATTTCACACGCACCCTTCTCTCCAAGAAGGTTGAGCGGTTAGTGACCTTTGCTCTTTCCTTTGCTTATCCGTTCATCTATTTGGCTACAGGGTTATTTCCATCCCCCTAGTACCAAATGCGGACTATCGAGGTCAACATCTTGATGTTCTTAGTGCTCTAGTCACTGAACTGTTTCTCTCCAGATTTACGCCCTGATCAGCTCGAATGGCAAGTTTCAAACCCACTGTCCTCTGTTGCAAAGAAAAACTACCGTCCAGGCATGTATTTCCTAATCAGTGGACTCGAACACTATCATGGGTTTTCTAGGCCTTTATGGACGGCTTGACCAGACTGGGATTTTTCCCACTACTGTGACTAATATAGATCCCACAGCAAAACAGAGTCGCGTGTTAAATCCCTATGTAAGAGAACTTTTTTTTTTTTTTTTTGAAATTTGCATACTCATTCTGTTGAAGTGTCACAGGATGGTGACCGTTCGAGAGCTTGCTAGGTCTCAGGGGTTTCCGGACCACTTTGTGTTTGAAGCTTTAGGTCACAACATAATCACGGTATGTTGAACATGGAACACTCTGACTCAACGTTTACTTGCTCTTTCAGATGCACCGGCAGATTGGGAATGCTGTTCCATTACCTATAGGAGCAGCCCTCGGTCGCGAGCTACGTAACGCACGATTTAAGAAGTGGTTGATGGACCGGAAGCATGCTGGTGACATTGACATGGACAATCTTTACTTATGACAACACTTGTGGTGTGCTAAACGAAGATGCAGGCTAAAAACTTGCACAGAAACCAATAAAGCCGCCGCTTCATTATTTCAAGTTAACTGAGGCACGGCTCAACTGTATTTTCTGACTCTGTATATCATGGGTGTCCTGCCCGTGTAGGATGAGCTAGATTTTTTTTTTCACGATAGCTACCCTACAACTCGTAATAATTCAGGGACGCGAGTGATACGAGCGCTTATATTTGCAAAGGATCACGCGGTGTTGTATTTAAAGCAAAATCACTTGTCCATGAGTCGCCAACGCGCCAACCATAATCTCGCTGCAGTGTGCGTGTACACTCATATCCGAGAAGCAATAGTTCCAAATTGGCTCCGCATAATATGGCAGATACCTTATTGTGAGCTTATGCACCGATTTCTATATGATGCAGTGAGCTGAAGCAACAAAACGTTGCCGCGGCATTAGTATAATATATGGTTCACCTCGATACGGCTTACAAGGATCATTAAGTGATGGAGTAAATGAATCTTATATACACCTCGCTCTGCTAGCTAGGTTCGCTATTGACCATGCTGGCCGCTCTACTTGTCATCGTGACAGTAGCACCCCTTGCATATCCCCTGGGGGTATGTACGCAAGGCTTTTTTTCTCCGATTTCTAATGCTGATTGCGTAGATCTACATTCCCCTTTATTTTGATCCCGGTGAAAATTGTGCTAGCTGGCTGCCCATCTCCTCCGCGTATGTTGCGTTTTTTTGAAAAAATTGCTGCTTGCCATATCTCTAATACCACCGGCGAACGCAGTATATCCACACAACGTGATACGCATTTTTATTTGGCCGTCAGTCTCGACAACGGTAATGGCCCAACTAGTTCGAATCCTCTTTACAATCAGTGTGTTCCGAGTTTACGCCCTTCAATTAACCCCAATACTGTTATAATGGGTTACGTCAATGCATGTGAGTTAAATTCAATGTTTGAAAAGCGTGTCAAACACCTGTATTGCCTTCATAGCCTCCCCTCAGGTTCAGCAGCAAATTGATTCCTACGCTAGGTGGAGTAGTGCTTCCAGGCCCACAGGAATTGTATTTGGCAACGCGAACTCGACATCGATTGCTAACCATCGATCGGACATATCCTATGCGAGAGGAAAGGGTTTTGCTTTTGTGAGATCTCACAAATCCCGACCGAAAACATTATTCACTAGGGCTCCGCGACTAGATCATGATGGACCCTGGGCAACCACCGAACCCCGATTACTATTCTTCTGCAGACCTCGTCATCACTTTTAAAAATGACTATGATGCCTTTTCTATACCAGCCTTGCAAATTTCTCCATCAGCTCCCGCTTCAAAACAAGTTACAATAATGACCCTGGCCCCTCGGACGGGTTCATATAGCACTGTGATATCTGTACTCTCATCGGCCGGGTTGGCGGCTGTATATATCACAGACGGAGCGAACGCCTTCAGGATCCCCAATCAATGGTCTAGCTTTGTTAATGAAGTCGCAACGTCCGGAGCAGTATGTGTTTCTTTACTTTTTGTGTCTAAAATTGGATATATGATGTAGGATTCAAAGAACGCATCTAGTCCGTCCCCTTCCCGTACTAGTACTACTCAGGTATCTAATCTTAATGCAAATCAAGACTGGCCATGATCTTAACTGTAATGCGATATTTCTTAGGATAAGGTAGGCTCTTCAACTCCGGTTGGGGCCATCGTTGGTGGTGTCTTTGGCGGCGTTTCCGCGGTCGCTCTCTTTGTGCTCCTGCTGCTATGGCTTCGAAAACGACGAGCAAACTCATGTACGATTCTCCCTCCATTCACTCTTCAGCTATCTCATGTTTCTTCAATTAGCCGATCCTTCAAATATACATCCATTTAGTTATTTCCAATCGTCCGCATATTCAGGAGGCCTACCTGCCTCAAACGCGCGCTTTTCATCGTCGACAACAAAAGGACGTTACACCTTACTGCCGCTTCGCTCGCCCTTTACCACCAGTAGTAGTAGTGGTGCTCCTGCAGGCGGCGAACCCCCGCCATATTCCGTAACTACATCAGATCCACGTACTCTATAGCAGGTCGATACCCCAATTAAAGACGACACTGTCTGCGATGGAGGTTGTTTGTGTCTCTCATCTGGTTGTTCAAATGGTGGATACATCTATACTTGAAACTGTTTTAAGCAGTGTCAAAAGAAAGCAGTGGCGGAGGCAGCTGATGATGAAGACGCGAAGATGTGCATTCAGAACTGCGTCATTTAACGACTGGGGCTTAGAAAATCTCAGAACTCCACTGATAAAAACAGATATTTTACTGGGTTTAAAGTTTACACAAAGCCAATGGTTGAACGGGCCTAACGCGCGATCTGCGTCGTCTTCTCGCGCGGAGAAGATGACTCCACAGGCGTAAATCATTTATTTATCCGTTGTCTTGCCTTTGTGCAGACATACTTTGTGCGGTCGTTGTCTCACTTTCCACCAACTCCGACATGAGACACCTGAGGAAGAAAATAGGCACAGGAGAGCAACGGCTCCCCATTCTTACTTTTGCCCTCTTCCTCAGGTAGGCGCTCATTTTGTTCGTTCGTTCCTTAGATTAATTACTTTTACCCTCTTTCTCAAAGCAAAGCGTGCTTGCCCTACACTATCCATTGAATCAAACTGATGCCCTTCTACACCAAGAACGAGATCTATTTCTAGAAAACCCCTCCAAAATATAGCTGGGGGAGCCAGAAAATGAACATCAACCCCTCTATCTCAAGTCAACAGCCAATTCGATCGGCTATCTCACTCGACCGCCTTCGAGAGCTTCGCACACGAGCAATTGGAATGGCCATTGAGACCTCTACCTACGGATCTGCTCTAAAATCCTACCTATCTTTCATTGACATTTACAACCTTCCCTCCGAACCCACACCTGACACTCTCAGCCTATACGTCGTCTTCATGTGTGAACACATCAAGCCACAATCTGTAGAAACATACCTCACGGGCCTCTGCCATGAGCTGACACCTTACTTTCCTGACGTCGCCATCTCGCGAAGATCCCAAATTGTGATAAAAACAATGAAAGGTTGCAAAAAACTCGAGGGTCTTTCGGTCTCAAGGAAACGCGCTCTAACTACATCTGACCTGACGGCATTCATTGAAAAGTTCCCTCCCACAAACTATAATAACATACTTTTCATTGCAATGCTCACAACAGGTTTTTTCGGTTTGCTCCGCCTGGGTGAACTTACGTATCCTGAAAACATCAAGTTACGTTCCCCACACAAAGTTATTCGACGAGCATCTGTGACCCTCGAAAACAACAGATTCTCGTTCATTTTACCATCTCATAAAGCAGACAAATCTTTCGAAGGAAACAAAGTTGTCATTGGCATGAACAATTCCGCATATGATCCGCAGGCTGCGTTCCACCGATACCTCCAACTGCGTGATGAAAAGTTTCCGTTTCACTCACAACTGTGGTTAACCGAAGAAGGATTGGTCCCTACGCGGTCCTTCTTTATTCGGAGGTTACGAACTTTGTGCGACACCGACAGTGCAGGCCAATCTTTGAGAGCTGGAGGCGCCACTCTCCTCGCACTGAATGGCACTGCACCCTACCTCATTCAAGCCATTGGCCGGTGGTCGCCCGAAGCTTGGCAAATCTACATCCGTAAAAACCCAGTCATTGTTCAAGCTTTGCTCTGCCCCGAAAACGTTACAACATGAGATTTGATTCGAAATGCCTCCTCACATCGTTGTCTTCCTCCATCGCTTGCCGCTCAGTTCCTATCCTCATCTAGTAGGTCTTTAGGCCTACCCACATTTCGAACATAACCGCGAAAAGGCCGGTCCTGCCTGGAGGTCTCTTTGGGGCACCGAATGGGGTTGGCTAAGCCTCTATCACTGATAACTCTGTTGGCCAACGGGATGGCCAGTC
>CEMU01569597.1:1533-19331 GCA_900068965.1 Calocybe gambosa | reverse complement strand
GTATCAACGTGTGTTTATTGGAGATATGCCCGGGTGCTACATTACTAAGGATTCATCTTTCATTGCTATTGTCAGACTGTATTGAGATGCGATTGTTCAACAGCGGGAATAAGGTGACGGTGAGTGTATGACAATTCTATAGTGCCTTATGTAGGCCAACTTCTTGATACAACAATTCAAATGGCCGATGATCATGGAGACTGATAGCCCCTAGATTTCTTTAGCGGGAAGGGGGATTACTCCCGTAGGGATTTGACTTCGTCCCGGTTATTTTATCATCTGACCGCTGGTACTTGAAAACATAGCCGTGAGTTGATGGATCATTATCAGGTTTTGTGCTTCTAACGTGATTATGCTCAATTTCGAGAGGCGTTTACCGCATCTTATAATTACGCTCTTGAAGCATGCCAAATCTCCATTTCTAGATGGTTCCTTTAAATCCCGTTCCACTTCCCTGCCCTAACGCAAACTAGAGTATACGTTGTAGTACGGCCTGACTTGCGGTACTGCTCACTATCTGGTTGCGGGGTGCGTGTCAATTTTATCAAAACACCGCTGTGTCGACACCTGGAAAATGGAGCTCTTACTTTGGAAGGTAAATCCCAGGAGCCCAAAAATGTTGTGGTGAAAACTGGGCTCGATCGAAGCTCTGCCATGAAAAAGCTCACACTCCAGGCTTTTGACAACCCGCATATTTTCATAAGTCCGCAATCAGCGGCCTTGAACAAAACAAGAGTAGAGTACACTTCCACTAATGCTTCGTTAAAGAGCCTAGGTTTGCTTGGGGTTGCTTTGTCGGACTTTGTTCGCACTTGCAAACGACTCACTTTTGCTGAGCACCGTGCTGCTGCTGCTTTTTCCCAGCTTGGGTGAGGCATTGATATATTTCTTACAGTCGGCACCGAGCTCCTGGCCTTTGGAAGCTAATTCAAAGATACCTGATGAGCGTAGTAAAGGTTTACTTTGAGGGAATAGAACGTTGCCTGCTGTTCAACATTCTTGCGAGGTGGACAGCTGCAAGGCACTATCGAGAGGATATTGCCCACCGATTTTTTGATGTTGTGTTGCTCAACCGTTAACACTGTACTCAATTCTCAAGATGTTATCGTTAATCGGACCAGAACTACTAGTTGTGACATAGGCCTCATGACTAATCCTCTTCAAACATGTCTCTCGGCTTGTGATTGTTTTCTGCAGAACTTGCAGAGCTGACTTCGTTATTGTACTGCTTTAATTGCATAACCTGAGGAGTCGCCGCTTCGAAAGTTGAAACGGCCTGCTTTTCACGAGGACTATTGCGAAGCAAGATCCGGTTGTTCAAGGTAACGAGCAAGGAATTGGAATAGCTGTAAGGATTGTTAAACAAAGATGAAACGCCCAAGATGATCAACACGTACAGCTTTCCCAAGAATTTACCCCTAGCTCATAGCGTTAAACACATCAGTCATACATCCGTGAACGATTCGCAACGTACGGGCAAATGGCATATGGATATTTCTGTCATCGATTCCAGTTGAGCTTACAAACTAGATAGAGAGGTATCACCCACAGGAAATGCAGCATAAATTATAAGAGTTGTTAGCGCTACCGTTGCTAATGTTGAAAGTTATCAGCCAAGGGTGTACGCATAAAATCACATTGGATGAGCACCTGTCAGAAGATTCGTTTCAAGCACTAAACGTACGAGCCGTATGAGCATGCTGCTTGTCCAGGTTTGGTCATGACGTCTGCGTCGTAAAAGCTGACAATATGGATGGCAGTGTCTAGATGAAGGTGGAATTGTAATATATACCAGTGTCGTTAAAACTGCCGCAATGATCAAGTCCGCTGCCGCATTCCCAGAAAGCCACATCTACATGTCTTGAGATAACGTATGTTCGAGAGGAGCGTTGAACATACGTATGGACCTGTGTAGGTTAGCGCGGTGGTTAATAGTATATCGGGCGACGAGAGACCCTTTCCGAGAAGAGTTAATAGGCAAAGCCGAAACAGAATCCAGCTCACCTTGATGCAAGACATTATTCCCGCGGCTAACGCGACAGCTGAGACCTACAATATACCTCGTCACGGGACAAAGGCATAGTAAGTGATGATGCTGGGCTTACGCAGGCAATGAGGATAGAAAGCCACCAGATTTCCTTCTTGAGTGTCCATATGCGATAGCAGAAGAACGTCTGAGCGACAAATGCAATAACCGTTCCAAACAGTGGGTCGCCGATGGGAGAAACATGGGTATTTGCCAAATGTAGCATGTTTCCGAACCCTTCGGCAAACCAATAGTAGGTGTCGGCTGCGCTCAAGCACACCTGCGCCGTTTCCACAAGAAAAACAAAATAAACTATCATAGAAACGTCAGCATCAGATGATACGGATAAGTTATCAGCTGAATCACCTAGCGCCTTCACCACTCTTTTATCCTCGGGAAATATGATTTGATATATGCCTGGGATTTGATTAAGCAGCAATAAAAAGGCATCTCCGGTTTCACCGACGTACAAACCTGGGCGGCTAAAACGCCGTAAAACGCATAGTTTAGAAGTGCTCCTATGAGCTGGGTGTTTTTTTTAGACTTCGTCACACGCGAGTCTTTATGGATAGATGCCTACAAAAGGTGCCGTGCTGAAGAGGCCGGGTATTTATTATGTGCATGTGGTACAGGCTTGGAGAACTTACAGTCTGGATATATTCGAAGGGATAGGCGGTAGACTCTCCATTCTCCGATTGAAGACGAGAAGTGACTGTGAGAGACGTAGTGTTTATATACAACCATTGGAACGCTGGGGGTTGGGTTTTAAAACGTGTATCTGATGATCACCCCTGATGCCAGCTGTTGCATTGGGTGTAACGCATGTGGTACATGTCTTCTCCATCCTCTTAATCTAAATTTATCTCGCCTGTACCTATTGTTGTTCGACCAGTGTGCCTAACAATTTTCAACCAGTAGTGATAACGATGGCTGCGGATAGCGATATCCAGGCTGATAGGAAGTAAAAACGGTCGCCCCTCTTTATTAATTTCGTGTTCGTCTTACGATGTTAATGAGCTGATAGTGTGAGGGGCAATGGCTTACAGGCAAAACCCATCAATAAATTCAAAAATAGCTTGACAAAACGGCGAAAGCTGGAGCAGTTGAAATAGTTCGCGGGTGAGTTGCAGGCGTGTTACAATGATGTTCTGACCATCATCCGTCTAGGATTTCATCACAAGAAAAGCTGGGAACTGCTGCATAGAATGGATGGCCATGATGATGGTCCTCAGATATGCGATTCTCAGAGTCTCCGAGGGCGACATACATGGTATCCCTGAGATGACAATGGTAATGGTAATTTATCAAGCTGAGTACGTTACATAAGTCGATGGGACCAGGTGCCCACGTGACGACTGTAGGAGACTCCGTCGACAATGTACATGTCAGTACCGGTCAGCTCTATAAGGTTTCTGTCACTCGGCGTCGACACCCATTTGCAAGCTTCCACCCGAAACCGACTGCGCCAGAAGGAACACAAAATGATCAAGTATCACTACCTCGTTGGGGCAGCCTCCCCAGATAAGTGAGTAGTATGAAGGCTACAAATTGCTATACGTGTGAGAAGCTCAGCAGATCGTATCTAGTTGGGCTTACCCATGAGACGATTATCACAGCTCACTCAGCAAGTTTCACGTGTACGCAGTAAGGATCACCCACGGTGTTTGATATGACAGATTGCCGCTCACAAGAAAAGATTTAGTGAACTGATGATTCCAATCCCGAGATGGAGGTTCCGGTATAACCCAGAAACGATGTGATTAACAGTCTCAAACATCGCAATCGTTCGCATACCAACGTTCTACCCTTCCAGGTTGAGGAATGGCTCTGAGCTGGCTGCTTATCATCCCCTTGCTCACATTCGTGGTTATAAAGTATAGAAGCTTTTTCAAAACGAGCACTCCGTTACCTCCCGGACCACCAGCAGATCCACTCATAGGACACATTCGATCAATCCCTGTGTATGGTCAAGACGTGTACTTCTATAAGTTGGGCCTGAAATATGGTGCGCATAAGGTACACTAACGAGCAACTGACCATACTAAAAACGAAGCATGTAGGCGACGTGGTGTACCTCAATATTTTGGGACAATCGACCATCATCTTGAACAGCGTCCAAGCAGCAACCGAGTTATTTGACAAGAGAGGGGCCAACTATAGTGATCGACCCGACTTCCCTATCTTTGAACTGTACAGTGTTGATTGCTTTTTATTACGGTAGTCTCGCTAAATCGTTTGCGTTAAGCTTGGGGTGGGGTCCATTTGTGGCTTTTCTAAAATATGGTTCAGAATGGCGTAAGCAACGTGCGATGATACAACAATATCTCGGCAAGGAAAAGAGCAAAGAATATCGTCCCATTTTGATGAGAGAAGCTCGCGCCCTCGCTCAGGGTCTTCTTTCATCGGCTGAAGACAAGTTTAAATTGTTCTTACGGTAACTCATGATTACTCCTGGATGAGCGCAGTTAGGCTCACTGTTACTTTCAGCTTCTCTACAGCTGTCATCATTGATGTCAATTACGGTCATCAAATCACGTCTACAGACGATCCATATCTCAAGATACTCGATGACTGTTCCCGTGTAGCAATGAATATAGGTCCGCCTGGCCGTACACCTGTGGATC
This sequence comes from Calocybe gambosa, assembly GCA_900068965.1. Classification (NCBI taxonomy): domain Eukaryota; kingdom Fungi; phylum Basidiomycota; class Agaricomycetes; order Agaricales; family Lyophyllaceae; genus Calocybe; species Calocybe gambosa. The sequence goes on along the minus strand of CEMU01569597.1, from coordinate 14,681 downwards.
TGTTCCCAATTCGTGAGTGCAATAGACAAGAAAGCTCTACTTTGCAAACGTTAATCATGGTGCCCCAGTTCGTCACTTCCCCTCGTGGTTCCCTGGAACTTACTACGCTAATGCTGCACGCAACTATGCACAAACATGCCGCTTGCTATCTGAGTATCCGTACGCTGAGATTAAAAAAAAGATGGTTTGTCTTTCTTTCCTCTTATTAATGAGCTCTGTTTGACTTGATTAGACTAAGGAGGCAGTCAGACCTTCCGTTCTAGCATCAATGATAGAAGAGATGCATAGCAAGGGAGCGGAGAACAGAACGGATGTTGAAAGGATGCAGGCTATCACCGCAGCCTTATACATGGCAGGTGCAGACACCGTAAGTCGTTGCACAAAATTTGATTATTAGTTTAAACAAGCTTGAAATAGACATCATCCACGCTCATATTCTTTCTGTTGGCGATGGTCCTCTATCCTGAGGTTCAGGCGAAAGGCCAAGAAGAAGTCGACCGTGTAATTGGCGCTGGCCGGCTTCCAGAATTTCAAGATAGAGACAACCTCCCATATGTAGAATGTATCTTACAAGAAACACTGCGGTATGTTGTTGTTTCTTTATTTTGTACTGTGGTTGTCTGAAGCAACCTCAAGTTGGCATCAGGCTATCCCAACAGGTAAACCCTTATTTACATCGCTTCACCGATCTGCAAGCACTTATGTGATTACAGGTCTACCTCACAGATCAATGGAGGACGATATATACAACGGGATGTTGATTCCTAAAGGATCGTTTGTTCTGGCGAATGCTAGGTACGCATCTTACACTTTCGTCTCAGTTGCAGCCATTCATCTATTGTGTAATAGAGGGATCATGCTCGACGAATCCGTCTATAAGGATCCGTTCAAGTTTGACCCAACGCGGTACCTGCCCTCGCCTCACGGACGACGTGAACCGCATCCAATTGGACAATTCGGTTTTGGGCGAAGGTGGCTTTCATCTCTTCTTGCCGATTATGAACAACCGAGCTGACTCACACGCAGAATATGCCCCGGTCGTCACATGGCGGAAGAGGCTGTCTGGATTGTGATAGCAACTATGTTAACCACTACAAAGATGTTGAGAGCTATTGGGGAAGATGGGAAGGAGATCATACCTCCGGAATCTGCCGTTCTGACGGGAATAGCTGGGTTTGTGCCAACGTATATGGTGCTGCGTTTTACTAATCTTGCATGTGCTAAGCCACGCCGGGCGTTTCCCCTGTGATCTCAAACCCCGGCGCAAGGATTCCCTTGGCCTCTTGCAGCAATTTATGGAAAATGGTTGAGCTCGAACGAGGCAATAAATGATCTGATCATACGAATCTGAGCTGTTGTCTCCCCCACTAATTGCATAAATGTCTAAGATCAAGTACGACCAGCTGAGGGAGTATGTATGCGTTCCAAAATTAGTCCTTCAGCCAGTGACCAGGCACACGAGCTAGACTCAGTTTTACCATGTTTGGATGTGTAGAAATTGGTTTTGTTCAATTATATGAGGACTGCATCAGCCGTCAAAGTTTGAAGAGGAACAGACTTGATTAAATACTCCTTCGTTGGCTGAAGAAAAAATGAAGCGATCTCCCGGAGGTTCACAGAAACTTACAAAGACGGGATCCTCGAGATCGTGAAAGGTGTCGCCAATGGCCATAGTAACACCAGTCCGGCAAGTTATCTTGTGCCTTCGACTGATTAGCATGTGAAAACGTGGAATGCTACGTAGTGCTTGCTGGTCCAGTGGTTGTGACGAGACGGATTTCTGAATTTGATCTCATTCACATTTGGTTCTCAGAGCCTTTTGGCGAGCCCGATTCTTGGGCTCTTCGGCATCAACGCAATGATTTACAATTTAAAGAGCAAAGAAGCTAGAAACCAACTATTTTCATTCGCACACCTGTGCAAGCTTTCCCTTCAAATCTGCATGTCTCTCATTTGGTTGCCCCTCATCTTTTTAGTCGCTCTCGCAGTTGTGCATTATAGGAAAAGCTCCATGAAAAATGGCCCACTGCCTCCCAGACCTCCAGCAGCTCCCATTCTTGGACACACGATATCCCTTCCACTGGACAAGAAATGTACTTCTACGAGCTAGGATTGAAATATGGTGCGTATATAATGTAAAAGTCCCTCGGTGCCGTTGCTCGCAACCTCATCACACCACTGCTAGTCGAGGACATATTACAACATTATCTGCGGTACTGATCGGTTCTCTTCGTGCGTACGATTAGAGCTTCAATTGTTTCTACCGCTTCGCAACATCCATTATAATGGAAATCAACTACGGACATAAAATAAAGACCAGTGGGGGTGAATACCTCAAGATTGACAGTGAGTGCTCGCAAGCAGGAGCAGGATCAGGCCGCCCAGGTAGTACCGCAGTTGACTTCTTTCCATTTCGTGAGTGCATCAAGCCCTTATTTTGCAGATCTTGATAGTTCTCTCAGTTCGTCATTTTCCATCGTGTTCCAGGAACCTATTATGCTACCTTCGCACGCAAACCGCTGCCCAAGTTTTTACGGATGTACCAGTATCCTTACGATTAAATCAAAGGACAAATGGTATTTTTTGCTCTTACCTTCCTCGATCATCAACCTTCTAACTGTTTCACAGTCTAAAGGGCCAGTCAAACCGTCTGTTTCAGCCTCATGAGCAGAGGATGAAGCGTACATAGGGCGGATCCAGGCTGTCGCGGCAGTTTCATACCTTGCAGGGGCTGACACGGTGGGCTGGTGGTTTACCCTGATGAACAAGCGTCAGCCTGTCCATAAATTTCCTCGCTCTGATCGTAACCCCCCACAATCGCACAAACCAGCACAAACTCCCGTTAAAGAGCTCGGTTCATATTCACGCAATCGTTTAACCTCGTTCGGACGGGTGGAAACCAAATTTAACAAATGTAGTTCATGATTCCACTTCCGACAAGGGACCACCTTTAGGTGACGACAGTGCCACCACATATTATCTAGAGCCCAAGGTAGCATAAGAAGCTCACAATAGCGTAACAGATTGGACGTGGCCACTGGCCTAATCTTACTTTGTCCAGACTAAAAGAAGTCGGCCAGTTGCCTTGTGCGTCTTGAATTACAAGCTTCGTATGCTAGGAAGCAACTTGAAGACCACGCCTTTGAGAGACGTTTAGAGTTATTTTGTCAGTCGAGCAAAACAGTCTGGAATGTATTCCGGGTTGTGGACCGAAGGGACCTGTATTTTCTCATATTCGCGATGTCAGAGGGGATTTATGACAGGAGAACTACTGCGCATCAGTGTATTTGGAAGAAAGTGCTCAACAATGTTACAATTCAAAGGCTCAGAAAGTTAAGATTTCATAGATATAACGCATGGCTGAAGTCACGAATTGGACTTCAGTCGAGGCAAATGTCCAGATTATCTTGTAAAGTATTCAATATTCCTCGTGGGGCAATGCTGGTAGAATCTTGAGTATATTTCGAAGCGTAACATGCTTGTTCTTAGAGTTACAAGAATTCGCAAAAGCAGTTGCTAGATACATAGCCGTGTTAACGAAGTGTGAGTCATTAGGGAACCTCCGAGACTTGAGTAATCGATGTTGCTGAAGGTGGTAAGGCATTAAAGGTTTTGCATAGATTGCTCCAATCAGCTATGTGAAACCAGATTAATATGCAAGCAAAATATCATTGATATTGGCTAACCTGGAGGGTGTATTTCTTCTCTGACGTCGGCTTGGTCTTCTGCAAAAACTACAGCAAGACCACTTTTGTAGCATTGTGAGCATACTTAACAGTACTAGTTTGTAGCCACTTACAATTCTAGATGGAAGTCGATGTGACTAAGTATGAAATTGGCAGTCAGCAGTCGGCTAATAAAACGAATTCGAAATAAAAACTACCAGTGGAGAAGCCAAGGCCCTGGGTTGTCGGTCACAAATCGGATGGTGACATTGCTCCCGACGTCTCCGATGCTGACGACGTCCCTTCTAACAGGATTCACATAGTTAGGCTTGGTGCCGTTACCAGCGCTTTTGATGACAGAGAATGCGTGCTAAAGATGGTTGAGGAAAACTTAGCTGAATATACACACTAGTGTGTACTTACGCCATGGAGATGGAAAGGATGCTGCACCAGACATGAGTTGACAAAACAAGATGAAGGGTCTGAGTACACACAGGTCCAGCTGGAGCTCCTCCCGGAATAGTAATTTCGATAACTTTGTTCCGGGGTAAGGGATAGATTGACCCAACAGGCATGAGTTCCTGGGGAGTTCTAGACATAGAAAGCATTTGGAGCAAAACGGGAACGCTAGGAGGGGCGTAGGTATGGTTGTTGACCAAAAAATGCAATGTTTCAAAATTAACACCAATGTCGAGATTAATATTTACATCGGCACCGCCAGGCCGAGGAGAGCCAGGTGCGTGGCTATTTAGTATATCCAGAGGTCGAAGCTCAGACTCCTCAAGGAGTTTGCCTGTTGGGTTCGGTTGAATCTTCGGATCAGCCATTTTAGCACCTTTGTAACGAAGGATAGCTGAATTTGTTCCGCCGTTGAAGTTGTTCGGCAAATCACCCTTTCCGATGTTAGGCAAAGCGCGGATCCAGTAGTTGTCAATTTTCTCCTTTGCGTGGAGAACCAAAGAGTAGCGTTGTCCTACAGGCACTTGTTAGATACCCGGCACTTGTTCTGAGCGTTCTTGTCAGCCTACCGACGAATATCTGGACTCTTTCCGCGAAGTAAGGTATGATGTTCTGGCCGTCAGCTTCTATGACGAGAAATGCATGCCCATCAATAGAAAACATAAAATTGGGCTGACAAGCGATTGAAATAAGGCGGAGGCGGTATCTTTTACCCCATTCAACATTGACCACAGAGAGGGCGGCCGCGGGGCCACCTGGAAACCGACCTTTACCATTGATCAAGGTCGAGTGGGCAAGAAATGACTGTAGGGAAGGGCTTGGTGTGTGGAACCTAGGAAAATTCGAACACAAGTACAGAACAAGTATTTTGGCACTTCACCATTCCGAAAGTGTGATAATTGTATTTTCGTCGTCAACTGATGTGACCAACGCTAATCAACGAGCTGAAGCGGCTGAAGGGCGAGAGTTCGTACCCTGATAAAGGAGTCTATGCGGATCATGATCATCATACACAACGAGAGGACCTCTCAGACCATCACAATATTGAGACGCTGGAGGCGCGACGGGTGAGTGACTCAGTTGAGAGTGTTAAGAGAGAGACATACGGAAATGAGAGTGATACCAATAAGTTCCTGCTTGGTCGTCTGCAGAGAATTCGTACAAGAAAGAGTGATTGGGCGATATAGGACACTGAGAGACACCAGAGGGACCATCGGCATAGTTCGTTCCCCGTTGAAGAAATCCATGCCAGTGCTATACATGATATGAACACCGAAACATACAATATATCGCATAACTTACGATACTCGTTGGTCGTTGCATGGTTGGATCTGTTAAAGCGTTTTCTACATTGAAGCGAAATTTCGTTCCCTTTCACAGTAAGCAACACAAGAATGGGAATCAAAAGCTGTTTGCACACTTTCTTTCCGGTTAGAAGTGGAGCAGGGTGTTGGCCGTTCACTAAAATCGCCCTGGAAAGCTACTTAGATTCTGTTTACTGTTCGACTCTCAATTAGTACGTACGAGCGTTTGAAACCATCTGGCGAGACGAGACCATTGGTAACTTTTAATGTCTTAGGGGACAATTTTGTCACGGCGCGATTGATCACGATGTTACCGGATATCGACGCCTGTGCAACAAGAAGGGGCGCGAATGAGACTGAGAGGAGGGTAGCAAAAATCATTGCGAGGACACTGAATGTGACGACTCAGAAATTTTAATATATAGGTATGCAGGTAGCTTCGATCAATTTGAGTGTTGTTGTCCCCGCCTTTGGCCTCAGACCATGTGCATTGAACCTACAAATGAACTCAATAAGCAGACATATCAATGTCAGTCACATATAGCAGACCAATTGAATTTACCGGGTACAACGACACATGGTCACTTTTTTGTTCGAAAACTAATGAATGCATGGGTATTCCACTACCATTCTTACGTGCAATGATGAGTGGCGCTTATGCACCGCGAAAGTTCCTATAGAAGTCCCATAAACTTCGGGCCAACTAATTATAACCATCAATGAGTCTTGCTTCTAAATGGGCAGATGTGATGAATGCGCCATTGATGTCACACCACCCTGATCTTGTTCAATCTTTGGGCTCACGGCTTGGCAACCAACATTCGAGCGAGCATTACTGCTCATGAAAAAGTTAACAAAGCCTCGGAGGAAAAATGCACCTACCAGGTGTGCGTCCTTCATTGTCAGAAGGACATTCGGGACCGTTAACGTGAAACACCCACAAGCTGGGCTGAAGACGCCGGGTAATCAAATAGATCGCCATTCAGGGGTAAATTCCGTCTCCGTGGTGCTGGAAGCCAGTTGGAAGCCTCGCTAAAAATGAGTCGCTGAAGAGATCAACCCGACTCCACCGGAAATAAGCCGATCGGATTCCAAATCAGAAAGCTGTGGAATGGGCGTTGAGAAACAAGATATCACTACTCATCAGAGTAGCGGCGCAGCCGGCGCGGCAGGGGGATATACAGTTTTGAGGAGCGATGGCCGCGGATCTACACAGTGGTAAACCTTGGTTTTGAAAGTGTCGAAGAGAATCACCTCACCTCATATCACGATTCAGTCAACTGCCAAAATATCAGGAAGTTTCGGACTATTCTCTCACACCAAGATCCATAAAGACTGGGCCGCGATCCTAGAGTGGAGGGACACCCATGTCACAAGTGGTCCGGCCACCGTTGTTTCCTCTGGATGCTCAAGAATCCTAAGAGGCCAAAAAGTAGAAGGTGAAGGCAAGATAGATAGAATTGAAACTTAGCACTTGATTTTTTTCCGGAAATTACCACCAATGGATCAAGGCACGCACGCTCCAGTACTTTAGCTCATGAACGTTTGAACATTCGGGGTTTGGGACATTGCGTCAGTTTTATCATTAAACCGTGTTTCTTCTTTTCTCAGGCTTCGCTGAGTCCTACAAACATTTATGTGACTCTGCACAGTTTCCATTGATACTTGGCCGTTATCGGATTTCACCGTACAAACAGATTGTCATTTATGGATGAAACGGGAGCGTTTCGCTCAAATACTCAAAGTAACTTGTACAAGCACATTGTAAAGTAGAATTCATTCCTAGGCCGCGGAAAAAGTTAGAATCGGCAATGACCCCTTGACCACGCTCTCGAGTTTCCATCCAGAAGAGGTGCCAAGATTTCGGTACTCTTCCTCCGTACGGTGTATACCGTCAACCAAATTCATCATCTAGAGCGAGCAGGATATCATGTTAGTAACCCTTTCAAAAATGATCGTCAGCACGCACCTGCATGTCTATGCCTGTGTCAAATCCTTGCCCTGCTATCCCAAGATTTGCAAGGAGAGGATAAGGCGGTGGATTCGTTGCAGGAGTAGTGGAATTATCCTCGCAGACATGGACACTGACAAAATCAAAGATAACGAGCTTCGAAGAGTCGTTGGCCGCCTCCCGCAGATTCTTGAGGATTGCCTTGGCCTCTCTGTCAGACCAGTCGTGTATAACGATTCTGAGGAAGTAGATCGCTGCTCCTTTGACTTGCTGAGGTTTGAAGAAATCCTGGCCTAGAACAGGAAACGTTAACACTTTGTATCATCGACGCAAACTAGCCAAACCTTGGAGGAGAACCCTCCCACTATTAATGGCCTCAGGTGCGTTCTGGTTCCAGAACTTAAATAAAAGGTATGAGAACTAATCATGTCGAGCACTAGAAACCACGTACGTCCCCAGCCGTCTCTATGATAGATGGAAGATCTTGAACATAGTACTTCAATCTCGGATTAGCTTTGTATAACGGAAGGGTGCATGTGCCGATGTTTCCGCCGACGTCAACTACGACGTCGTTGTCCTTCAAATTCTTGCAGCCAACGCCTAAAAGAGGTTACAGTTCTCGGATTCCCATCAAAGAAGTAACAGTACCTTGAACAATTAGTTCCCCGGGCCAGCGAGCTCCTTTAAGGACAATGCTAAAACGTTTAGCACGCCCCTCGTTGCCGCGCATATCGAACCAATCCCACATCTTTGCGTCAGTCTTGAAGGCCATGTTGAATGGGGAGCTACCTTCCCCCGGGGTCCGTAAAAACTTGGAAAGGCAAGTGCTCGCCGGTAAGGACTCTTCCGCACTAAACAAAACGGTACTTAATAACCGGAGACTCAATAGGGAAACAACAGTCTTACTTGTGTAAGAGGAATGCAGCCAGCCGCGCGTTATCCAAAGCAGATTCCGGGCTGATACTTTCGTCAGCGAAAATCGACAGCAGTGTGGCATTGATTCTCACTCTGCTTTGATCTCTTTCAAAGTCTTGGATTTAGAAGCAAGAGATGATATGCGATTGTTTGCAAAAACGTTGGGATTAACCTCTCTAAAGACATGGCGGGTGGCTAGGAAGCGCAGAACGCGGGCTGTGTAAATAACATTAGTCTACTAGTGAACGACGTAGTTATCTTCTCGTAGTCTACTCACCGATATAAGGTGGGTCTACCCCACTTTCCGTAGAGATGTCATTGACGTGAACTCCCTATGTGAAAAGGATGATCAAGGAGAAATCATGATAATTCGATAGCTTACCTGGGGTCCTCCTTCCTCGAGGATTTCTGGGATGTTAGCGTCGACAACAAAACCCAGACAAGCCGTCATGTACAATGAAAGAGAAAGGTCGGGCAACGTCTCTCTTGGATTACGAGCGGTTGCCATAATCTGAGCGGCAGCGGCTACAATTAAAGATCTCGCTTGAGCCAAAGCGGGATCAAAATCAAGGGGAGACGGGTCGAAAGGATCATCCAGAGACGGATAAGCGACGCCGTGCTTTGCATATGCCTCTTCAAGAGACCTGACATTTGAAGAAATTATGTTGGCAAGAGCACTTAGAGGACTGGTAGACATTTTCTGTGGGATGTCGAAACTACAGTATCCGCAGGGCCTTTAAACGATCTGATGATCGCTGAGTTAACAGGGGGAGGCAAGAAGCAAGCGTTCAGGGGAACTAGACATGCGTGATGTGAAGAGTTCCAAAAGTCATAAATTTCTCACCGAATCATGCTTGTAATCGATCAGAATATTCATAGCAATCAATTCCCAGCAAGTTGACAGAATGTAGAGAACCAGGGAGAGCATTTCTTTACGGCAGCAGGAGGGTGGGATCGTAATGGATAAACGAGGTTAGGATGGTTACAATGAGGGACAGCGAACGCCTAAGGCAGTGAGTGATGTGTGCTTCATCTGATCAAAAATCATGCTCCCGCCGATGCGGCAGGAAACGATAAGAATAACGGTATATTCATCCCACACTACGAAATCCATCTTATTAGGGTTTCGTTGGCAGAGTGACATTGAAGTGTACTCAAAATGGTGATACGATCGGGAAACTAGGGGAAGCAAAGGAAAGAATACCATGAAAATCGGGGGTAGTATCTTGAGCGCTTAGGGTGGGAGGTTGGCTACTCGAACAGTAAGGAAACATGGAAGTTGCTCATCAAGATGCGCTTGTAGGATAAAAATAGATTCAGAGCTTGTGACAAGATGGATATCATCCAAGATGGATTCCATTCTATCGTACACAATATCGTAATAGCCCTTGACCTAACCCGTGGCTGGGTGCTTTGCCGTACGTGATGTTTACACGAACTCGGATAGCGTGGGTGCCATCATCTCAGTCTTGGTCGCGCAATAACTTGAAGCGGGGTCGAGTCCCAGGCTCCCTAAATCAATACCGAGCAGGGGAACTAGGGTAACAACTTGCCGTGCCGAGCAACCAGTCCTTGAATACTCGATAGGCATGGCCGGCGGACAACAAAGCTCGTTCAACTGCATCCGATCGGCGTGTATGGCTTCACCGTACATAATTTCAGATTTAACTCTGCTCCTCAGTGTTCTGGCGGCCATTCCATCTGCCACTCGTATTCAGGCTTGGTTGAGAGCGGAATTGATACTTAAAATTGTACAGAAACCGTTTGATCTAGGCCTGGCTTTGGTTACTTTTTTTGAAGCCTCCGCCTGTTCGTTCTTGTTGTTCTGGTTTTGACTTCTCAATGATTTGGGTTTCGAGACCATCAGGTGTATCATATGTCACTAACCAATCAAACTCAGACTCGATGATTATCAAACTGAAACCACCCTTGCACTACCGACATCGCCATAGGCGAATTGACATGAATATTGAACTGCAACAAAAACAGAATGAATACAACATTTGAAATACATCCCGTGTTCGGTGTGCCTTTCGTGCCTTGTCCAGTGTTTTGATGCATTGAAAACGATCCGTGCAATTAGATTGATTCATGAAAATAAACCTTTCTTACTCCACTCAGCCTCCCTCAGATTGTGTGTGCCCGTGTGCAACCTGATAGATGCGTTAGATCGAGTATTAAAAAAAGATTGAGTATTTGTTGGTTGAGTTGTTCAGTAAATTAAGAGCATATGGCAAGTATTAGGTGGCATTGATACCTTACTAGTAGGGGGCCAAATATGAATATGATGATGAATCATCATACCCATTGGCTAAGCTATGATTACCAGCTAATAGGAATGTTCCAATCAAGGTACGGATCCGCTCGAGCTGAGACCAGTGCTTTGCAGTGCCGCACATATAGCTTCTATCAGATTTCTTACGAACTGACTGTGGTAGCATTCTTACCAATTTTGGTGGCCCAATTTTCCTTTTATCTATGCAGCTTCCCGTTCTTCATTTCAGCGTTTTGTTTTGTCGCACCATGGCCACTCCTCACCCCGCTCCCCCGAATATAACCCAATTGTACGTTGTTGAACCTACTATTCTTAGCGCCAACTGAGACTATTCATTTGTTTGTTAGAACTACACCTCTTGTGGGTATCACTGTCCTAGCTGGAGAGCACCTGAAATTGAAACAGCATACAGCTTATTGGGGCGCTCATGAATTTTGCTTTATATGGTGTTCTGGCTGTACAAATTTGTAAGTAAACATGATTCCTGGGATAGATTTTGTTGGCTCACGGGCATAGGCATTTACCATGTTGCGTTCCCGACAGATCCTTATAAATTTAAGGTGCTAGGTAACGCATGAAATCGCCGGTTTGGACCCTATTACTGACACAGTCCAGTTTACGTTATTTTCATTGTGGAAACGGCCCAAGTGTGCATTTCTGCATTTGACATCTACTATTGGTTTGCTGAGGGGTTCGGCAACATGGAGCACTTGGGAAACACTCACTTATCCTCTATTGATGACCCATTAATGGGCGCAATAACTACCTTGATCACACAAGTGTTCTTTTGCTACCGTATATGGAGCCTTAAGAAAGAAGCCTTGTGGCTCTCAATCCTTATTGCTTGCGTCAGTAGATCCGTTGCTGATGGAATTAGTTCTGATGAAATTCTGTAGGTTTCGGTCCTTCAGCTAGTAGGTGGCATACTAAGTGGCATCAATGTTTGTTGGAATTTCCTTCATTGCTTTCTTCTCTTTTGACATGATTGCTAAAGGGATATCTGGTACACACGTTTGCCGAAGCGGTGAAGGACGTAAGAGATGGACGGGTATGTACTTCACTTCCATAGCCTTATGAGACTTGACGTTAGCATCCAATCGTTTCAGCTAAGGCTTTATTCAAATGCTATAGCCGATGTCTTGATTGCAGCAACATTGTCTTACTTGGTAAGCTGTTGTACATCCGTGCAAAAGGCGAGCATCTTACCTCCCTTTTCGCCAGCTATTACAGCAGAGGCGTCAAAGCATACCATCAACAAGCAGAGTGCTGGTGCGCCTTGTGCGCCTTGTGATTGAAACAAATTGTTTGACATGTAAGTGGCGCTACAAGTCCTATAGTATATTTGTCAATAAGATTTGCCATTAGCGATAGTATCAATAGTTGCAGTTATCGTGTTTCAGGCATTACCGGTAGGCAGGTGCTGTTTGTCCAAAATATTTTGCTGAAGGTTGAGATAGCATGTTCCTTATTTTGTGGCATTGTGAGTTTATGAAGATCAACCATACAATGCCGAGTTTCCTCACAATTTGCTCAGGACCGCAATTATTGGAAAACTGTGCGATTAGACCCACATATTGTTGTTCCAATTCCTGATGCTAATTTTACAGATATGCGAACTCGTTACTCGTTAGCCTGAATAACAGAATCTTTATCTATGGAGCCACAACCCATACACGTGTCATATCGTCTTCCGGAGCCGGGCAATCTCAGCTAGTGCATTTAAGAAACACTGGAAACTACACCTCTTCTGCAGGAACTTTCGAACATGGAAAGATTACATCAGGGGTTACAAATGATAGCGCTTGAGCATTCGTTGTGTGCTATGCGCAAGCCGGTGCTATATCTGTATGACTCGTTTTTGATATTTGTGACTACTATGTAGGCATGCGTTACATAGAACAGCCAATGACTCTCGGGTATTATGACATAGTTTTACGGGCAATGTTTGGAATACTGTGTGTGTACGAATAAGTGACAGGAACACTGATTATACTATAAAGCATGAGACAGTCTGATGATACAGCGATCAGATTGCTTGACAAGCCGAGGTTCATCGGCTATTTGCACAAATTTCCCGTCAACCGCTTGCCTAGTAAAATTGATAGGTCTACTGACTAGCAGAACGTGAGATTTGCTCTTCTAGATTTGAGCCGTGTTGACATTTTATAAGGAAATACAGCCCCATCGCCAGAGGGCTTGCATCAGGAAAACAGCAAGTTATTTTTTATAGAAAAGTACAAGAAAGTAATGGAAATTACATTACTTTCCAACTTACTTTTTGGATATCTGTGCAAGTAGAATCAGTCTTACATGTAGCTGGTTGTAAACAAGGAGACAAATAAATTCAAACATAATAATAAGTAGACATCATGAAAAAGAACTGCAAAAGTAGTACAATGAGTATAAGTGATAATATACCAAAAGTATAAAAAATGAGATCATTGCAGTGGTCAGAGTTGAGCATTCTAGTAGCTTGCTATATTTCTGTTCAACACCAGCTCTCACCCATGCTGCTTGACCTTAGTTAGTGTTGGAATATAATCTTGGATTATTCCTATAATTATCTACACTATATATAC
>CEMU01569586.1:5086-18613 GCA_900068965.1 Calocybe gambosa | reverse complement strand
CACATTAATCGGTTTGTATATCTACGGAGTTTCAGCGGGCATGCACTATACTTTAAAATGAAAAAACCTCAAATGAAAGATACCCCTCCCCATCTCCATCGCGGAATTGGTCCCCCCTCCATTCTTTTGCCCTGTCGCTCCTTACGGCCATGTTTCCCAAAATCACCATACTTGCTACAGCGTATCTCGTTCTTGTCTCCTTGGCCAGTCCCGCTGAAAAAAGGCAGTTAGCTCCAGTCATCACAAAATGCAATGTGCATAAAACCGTTGCGTTAACTTTTGTGAGTCCCTCGTGTATCACTTTCATCTCGACACCTCAACCTATTATATAGGACGATGGTCCATGGGAGCATTTGTAAGTCGGAATGCACTTCCATCTCAGAAGGTTCTCCGTGACATAAAGTAGGTACAACGTGACCAACGCACTTCATGCCGCTGGCGCAAAAGGAACATTCTTTTTCAGTGAGTCAAGTTTTGCAAATCCAAGCACTCAAAGCATTTTCTCATGTTCTAGGGAACAGACGGCAACAATTGTAAACCACATCCATTCTGTGACTACATTTACTGTAATGACAAATTCCGCGTCAGTTGGGTGTATATATAATCCCGACCAGATTCAGCGTGTCCGGTACGCATATGACCATGGACACCAGATCGCGTCCCATACATGGGCTCACAAAGATTTGACGACCCTCTCTCACGACGATAGTAAGAGTTGGCTGCAGCTTTTGAACGTCCTTTTCTTGTCTGATCTTGCCGTATCGCTAGTTCATGATGAGATGTGGAAGGTGGAAGGCGAGTGGCTCTTCAGCTTTGCGTGACCAAACAATTTTAAATCTGTTGTTAGAGGCATTGCGAAGGATTTTGGGTGTCGTCCCAGGGTTTATGCGTCCACGTATGTGCCTCTATAAATCCATCTTCTTTTTGTATTGAACCGCAGCTGATTAGCCTCTGGCAAATACAACGATCTCGTCCGTCAAGTGTCTGCTACCAGGGGCCAAAAAATTACTAATTGGGATCTCGAGTGGGTTCATTCACATTGGTTCATTCTGGATCACTTTTCTTACCTTCCTTCAAGCTCTGAAGATGCTCGTGGGGCTACCCCCACCAGGAGTAAGAAGATCTACGACGACCGGATTGGTCAGCGTCCCAGTACAATTCTCCCCCTTAATCACGAAACCATCAGTAAGTTCCGGGTTCTATCTGTTGTTTGAAGCTTAGTTCCATTGTTTCTTCGTCTGGTCCAGAAACCACCGCGTGAGTATCCAAATATTCAGCATGAGACCTCATGCAAGAGACTAAAAACTTGTTCATCAGCACGGACGTTCTTCCATATGCCATACGCAAGCTGCAAGCAGCCGGTTACAAGCTGGTCACCCTTGCTGAATGCCTAGACATGCCAGCTTATCAGAGTGTTGGTGCACGCGGCACTCCTGATGTAGGTGTCTTATCCTCCTTTTTTTTATTACTCGGATACCTGGCAATCGGATCGCTCAAATATCTTCTTATCTCTTTTTAGCCGAGCTGGCACTGTTAATGTGTTAAACGAATATCCCCCCGGGCTCTTATCGTTGTTCTAGGCTAAATTGCTGCTACAAAAAGCGTATATTATACTCACCCTGCCTCTTCTTGTCACTCCTTACTGGCTGAAATCTTTCTGTAATTCAAACGAACTCCGCCCGTTATTCGCTTTCTCAGTTTATTTTTAGCGGCTTATTGCCGTATCATCAATGCCGGTGAGATTCGAAGTTGATTGCAGTGTTTAGTCCTTTCCTTTCATTGCAGGATCCAACATAAAATTTGCCCCCCAAGCGTGCACACTCTTCTCGGTCGTCCACCGTTCCAACTCTTATAAAAAAGCTGTTTCACTACTTTAGTCCGTGACCAAGTCTTACCTTTCATATCCTGCTGGTCACCCTGCCCAATACTTGCAACCGTCGAGCAATCCATTGCACGACGAACTATGCTAACTTTCAACCATCGACTTTATTTACGTTCGCACGGAATGTCAGATGTGCAATTTAGATACAAGTCCCTTCGCGCACGAGGCAGAATCGACTGTGCCAACGCCACCTGATTGCGCGATTTCGATCAGAATGACTTCGCTTGTCCAGGATGATTTCAACTCCGAATGTTTTGAGAGTTCGGGCCGGTGGCTTTCCATATCTCTTTGTCCTGTAAGCTTTAGGTATCTTTCTTTCACGGTAGGGAACTCATGGTCAGTGAGCATCGGGCAAGTAGCATCATCCGATCACACTCATCCGAGCTAGTTGAGCCATGAGGTTCGAGTTCTGATACCACGCTTCCCAGTCGGCCAACACCTTAGTGCTGATTACAACGTTTTTGGGGCTTTTTCTTAGGTATCCTGGGCACACTCTGAAGGGGAAATTCCCATGGAATTCAACCATACTCCGAAGCACAATATTAATCGTCGCATTGCTGCAGTCTAGGATATTCGGGGCAAACACCCGTACCTTATTGTCATTTGACGGGTTCTAGTCTCCGTGCGTTCTGTCAATCATCAATTATCCCCGAAAAGCTGAAGCATCCACTTGGTCTCGGTCACGTACAGTATACCGTTGTGTCAGCCTGTTTTGACTGACAGATATTTTTATTCCCGGGGGCACAAAGACATGGCTTAAAATGAAAACTTTGAACTAGAGCACAGTCAACCATCTCCTTCTCGGATTTGATCCCTTCCCTTCCTTTAACCTGTCGTTCCTTACCTGCCATGTTTTCTAAAATTTCAATCCTTACTACAGCGTGCCTCGCTCTTGCTGCCTCTGCCAGCCCCGTCGAGAAAAGGCAGCAGCTTGCCCAGGTCATCACTAAATGCACTGTACCCAATACTGTTGCGTTGACTTTTGTGAGTCGCCCCGCGGATTGCAGCGGTCATGATACTCAACCCCATCGTATGTACATTAGGATGATGGGCCGTGGGAGTACATGTAAGCGTGAACGCGCCTCTGTCCCTTCTCGGACTCCTCACTGCGTGTTTTAGTTACGATATAAGTAAAGCCCTTGTTGCTGCCAATGCAACTGGAACATTCTTTTTCAGTGAGTCCGCGTGTAAGAAGCGCTAATATATTTCTTACCCGTTCTATCACAGATGGGAACAATTGTAAGCCTTTGCTATACAGCTTCCGTAATACTCTCCATGACTGGTTTTGCGAAAGACGGGTGTATCTATGATCCCGAAGAGAGGGCGCGTGTCAAGTATGCCTATGACCATGGCCACCAGGTCGCGTCACATACGTGGGGTCACGAAGATTTGACGACCCTCAGCTGGGATAAGAGTAAGCAAATGTGGTTCTGAGCTTCTCTTTAGTGCCTGATCTCATGGTCCTAGTTCATGATGAGATGTGGAGGGTTGAGCGTGAGTGAAAACTCTCGGGTCGATCTCACCAACATGTGACTAACATCCATTTGCACTACAGAGGCGTTACAGAGGATCACTGGCGCTTATCCGGCATTTATGCGACCCCGTACGTTTTTATGTAGCTGGCGTACTGTTCACCTGTGTTGATATACAGCTGCAGCTTTTGGCAACTACAACAATCTTGTCCGCCAAGCGTCTGCTGTCAGGGGTCAAAAGCTTGCTATTTGGGACTTTGAGTGAGTTGACATCGGCAATCTTCGACTTCTTATCTCACTCTTCTCAAGCTCTGGTGATTCTCTTGGTGTTTCCGCCGCAGAAAGTAAAAGGAGGTACGATGAGCGGGTCGGGCAGCGTCCTAGTACAATTCTACCTTTGAACCATGAAACCGTCGGTGAGTTCTGACTTCTCTAAAATGGGTTTGAAGCTTTACTCAACATATACCCCTTGCCTGGTTTCAGAAACGACCGCGTGAGTGCTGCAACTGACGTGGAACCGTATTATATGACATTGCTAATGATTGTTTTACAGCCACAATGTACTTCCATATGTCATTCCAAAGTTGCAAGCAGCCGGCTACAAACTCGTCACCCTTGCTGATTGCTTAGGGATGCCTGCCTATCAGAGCGTTGGTCAACCTGGCATTCCTGATGTAGGTGTTTTGAATCTTTTTTTTTGCCAAAAAGCCGATCAAACCGTTGTCTCATAGGCCGACTGGCACTGTTAAAACGCAATTGGACTAGTTGAACTTAAAATTGCCCTTCCATCAATCTCTTTCCAGTCACGCTCATACCGAATACCCCGTCACTCTTTTGCCAACCACACCTAGCTTACTTATCTGTAATTTATATGGACTTTCCCTGGACTTTCGTACTTACCGTCCATCTAGTATACTACACGACCTGCTGTAGCATTTCTGGACACCTGACCTGAAGCGAGACGCTCGGAGGTTTTTATTTGGATAGACGAAGTTTGATGCCGAAGAGCTTCGCATGCATTCACACATCGGAAAGCAATCAAACTTGTCTGATGAATATTTGACAGGTTCTTCTTCGGGTAAGACTTTAAAGCGAGAGGCTCGTTGACACTGTGCCGGCATCGTGCCGGTAACTCTATGATATGACAGATCTATTGAGACAAAATTCGCTTCCCTAAACAACGTCTAAGTGTTCAAGATGAACCATATGTACACCCTCTGTTAGTCAACCTGCAAAGATACTTGTCAGCATTCCGCAATGTAAGTAAAAATCGGCAAAATGTAAGAATAATAATAATCAGGGTTTTTCCCTAGCGTAGCAGCGGCGACGCTTAGCCGGACATCAAATCAACCAACTTTCCAAGGAACCACCCCCTAAAAACCTTGAACCCTGACATGCCTAAGATATGACCCACACGAGTAAAGACAAATCAAAACATGCTGGATGAGGGAGAAGGACGGAACAGTTCTCTTCAAATTGTCATATGGCCCCGGCATGTTTCATCACGTGGAAGGAAGAACGGAATAGGCATAGGAGTAAAGAAACACTCACATAAATTACTATAAGAATAAATAATCCGAACAAAGCCTTTTTTTTNGGGGCGAAGGTGCGAGATCCCTTCTTTCCTAACCTTCTTCCTCCTCCTCTTCGTCTGTCAACTCCTCGCCCCTTCTAACGCCGTGGTGTCGTTCGTATCCTTCGCGTCGTGCCCAGGATCGGCCATCGGTGTAAGGGGTGATACGAAATGGGAAGAAAAGGGTATACAAGGGGCTGGCGTAAGATGTTAATCAGATTCTCGCAATGAGAGAGGGGGAGAACAATTAGGCTCTGATATAAAGAAATAAACACATACTATCCGGCATCCCCAACGTTGAAAAACAGTTGTAGGTTCCTTCGTTTTCTGCAGAAACGGTCAGTAGTAGTGTCAGGAGGGTAAAACGATTTAGGGGAGGGGGGAAGCTCACCCAAGGTCGTACGAGTTTACAAACACCTACCCAAGCCAATGAACATCACCCCCTTCAGATCGAAGGAGATATAAGGCTTACCTCTCCGCGAGATTTGGCTTTCTTCCGATAAACCTCGTGGTCTTGAGCTTCCACGTTCGTCTCGGCCCACGAGATACTATACAGGTGGTATAACAACATGACGCCGACTGCCAAGCAAAGAACAACCGAAAGCAGGTACGTTATGATGTACGCGATTTCCGGGACACGGTATGGCCATGGCACCTATGCAGGAGAAGCAAAAAAAAAAAGCATGGAATTCGGGGAAGTGGGGGGGGGAAGAGATTGGATGGGTTTTTTTGGGGGAGTCTTTTGTTAGCGGGCTGGTAGAGCGGATAGAAGGAAAGCTGAAATGCCAACATATATGATGCCTAGCGCTTCGAGGAGCTGCTTGTAGCCAAGAACAGACACGCAGAATGTTGCGAGCACAAGGTAAGCCCTGGATGGAGAGTGTTTCGGTGATGTGAGGGAACTGAAAGCGATCGAATGATTCACATGAACATCACAAAGTGCCGTTCGTTATACAGCCCAACACACTGATTTATCCCTATTCCAATAAGTTAACATTCCTATTCACTCCGTAAGAAGGGCATGTCACATACACTGTAAATATCAAGAATGAGAGGGTGTAAAAGCCAAGAGACAGCCGGAGCGTACTCACAGGACAGTGATGATCATATTTGAGAACGCATCGGTTACATATTCTGCAATGGTGCGTTCTCTAGGTGTGAAAGTCAGTCCCACGCCCCAACTTCGTATATATATATATATATCAGACACGGACGCACCTCAGGTTTTGTTTGCCCACATTTACCGCATTGTGTTGTCTCCGCTCTCGTGATATTGAATGCGGAGGACCACCGCACGCTGCCTGTCAGCGCTTTTCCTTTTGGAGGCCTGCTCTTTCGCGCCCACAAGAAGCTGCGGCCAGGCTCCGGAGTTGGTTCGTCGACGAAACCAGGTTTGACCGTGCACACGTAAAAGTAGTGCATGACCAGATTCAATGCGATCAGCAGGCATACTGGGAGAGAGATGATTGGATAAGATAAGGAAGGCATTATTACATCGACTAAAGAAACGATGATATGTCAGTGCAAAAAAAAAAAAAACAGCAACCCGAGTATGAGTCATACAAAAGCATATTGTCCCTAGTGATATGAGAATGACGGCTAGACCGACGAAGAATGGGCCAGCTGCGCCTGTGAGTCTGTCTCCCGCTCGTTCTATAGATTTGAAGCAACGAAAGACTATTCGTGAACACCTGTTCACCATCGTCGTTGCAGGCTATGGTGCGCAGTGACGAGACGCTGACAAGTGATGGAGCCAGGGTAAGCGCGTCGGTTTCACGTGACCAGAGCCAAAGTTATCTCTAACCGCCCGACCCGGGCCGACCGCCAAGCTCGGACTCGCATGCGCTTGAGGCTGCATACTAGGCATAACTTAAAAGACAATAATGTGCATTCTCCAGAGCCTTCTACGAGAACTTGTTCACTTTTCATGTACGTACTTACTCTTTGTTACGAGATACGCTGAGGTATGACCGACTATCTTTCCCTTGTACTCACTGTCAAAGACGTTGTCTTACAGCTACACTAAAATGCATAGCTGTCGTTTTGATACATGCCGGGACGTTATCTTATTTGTCTACATAAATTGGATGGTCGGGCGTGGAAGCCACTAGGATTGAGCTCCAAACAAACACATTGCGTGACAACATCTAGCAAGTAAGTGCGACACTCGGCCTCTGTTCCTGTCTCTGGCTCCTCTAACGCATGTAATACAGCTTTGATATTGCGATCCGTAAAGGTACATGCTGAGATGATAACACCACTAAGAGGAACAAACGGAGTAAAGACCGGAACGCGCAGCATGCACTCAGGTAGAACTCTCAGATTACATGTGCTAACACAGCCGGGTGTGTCTAGCCGCAGAAAAACAATCAAACAGAACCTAGCATTCAGTATTGCATGTAAGCATGCCTCTGATATTGAATTTTGTTGTTGATCTCCTTTCGAACCTGCTGAGGATGGCTATTAACAACTTGAAGCAGGTTCTAGAATTATTAGGATTACAAGTAGCTGGTCAAGTTTCAAAGCCTGCCCCAAGTCGCTTGAATTGTCCAATAGCGTTGTTTAGTATGGCGAATCTTGGTTGACGAGGCACATTAGCCGCTTTGAAACCATTCAGATATGACTGTATCATGACACATTGACAGTCCGGCTGGCACTGGGCAAACATCATGGTTCTTCAAGCGCCTGTTTCAGCCTCGACGCAGATTGCAACACACCCCTCCTTGGTAATAAAAAAAAAAGCGTCAACTCCAGCGCTCAATGTATTACCTGGATTGTATTCAAGCTGTCGAAATGAAATACCTTTGTCGCTTCCGCTCAAGCGTAAAGTCACGACGACTAAAACATTTGCTCATGTTAAGCTGGTTACGGCGGCGGCCTGACTTGGCCTAATTATCAATCTGGCTTTTCTTTCATCGGCGTAACTAGGCCGGTGCACGCCCCCTTCAAAATCTTCACGACGGGCTAAGCCAGCTTATCTAACCTGCCGAGAGCCTATCGTTCGTCGCGTTGACCGTATTGTAATATTTACTGACCTAGGAGGCTCTAGCGTAAAGCATTTGTAGCTTCTTCCGAGCTATGAATGTGATATGTCGACGACGAACTTGCTGTGCACCGACAGAATTGCTTCCCGCTGCGTAATGATCTTGACAGAACCATTGCGCCAACACTGATAGAGATGAAGGGCGTGAATTCAGTGCGGGACAGTCCATACGCATTCCGAGCCAAAAAAAATCGTTTTTCTTTCCATGATCAGAATATTTCATTTTAGTATGTTGAATCACTTGATATTGATCTCAATATTACTCCCGTGCATCTCTATGCACGATCTGCAATGCCGGTCGGGCAGGTAAGCATATATGATGGAAGATCAGAAGTCTATGGCCGCTTATTATAAATAGCGCACCGTAGAGTGGCTTAAGGTACTTATTTTTTTTTCCCTCCTCCTATCCTCCCTCTCCTCCTATCCTCCCTTTCCCTCTCTCACCGAGAACCATGTTCACAACATCCTTCTTCACACTCACATTGGCACTCCTCGCCACCGCTTTCCCTACCAAACGCGCTCCGGCTCAGGTTGTTACAAAGTGTACCGTCCCAAACACGGCTGCGCTGACTTTTGTGAGTACTCTTTTTCCTCCTTCGTCCGTAGTATCCCAAAAATAATATGATAGGACGATGGCCCATATGAATACTTGTCCGTGCACTTTCTAAGCTATCACGACTTAAGCTAACATCGGCGACAACGGCAGGTATGAGATCAGCCAAACCCTTGTAGCTGCTGGCGCGAAAGGGACATTCTTCTTCAGTGCGTCTTTTGCCTTCTGTCGCTAACATCTATTAACTTATATGTTTCTACCTAATCAGACGGCGATAACTGCGAGTATCCATTCCCAAACCGACCCCTTTCATCCCATCTGCCATGCATCACGCGTCTTATCTTAACTTTGACCCCCATTGACTAATCCTTACAACGTAGATGAGTGCATATACAGCGAAGAAAACGCGAAGCGCGTCAAATACGCTTTCGACCAGGGCCATCAGATCGCCTCGCATACTTGGGGCCATCAGCACCTGCCAAGTCTGAATTGGGACCAGTGTGAGCGCACCAAATTCTTGGAATCCCCCTCTTCCTAATATCCACCATCCCCTTTATCCGTGATCATCAGTGCATGACGAGTTCTGGCGCGTTGAAGGTTAGTCTCTCCGCCGTGATGCGCGTTATATTGAAGTTGAGGGGGGGGGTTGGGAATAAAATAGAGGCTCTACTCAAGATATCTGGTGCTTATCCTGCATTTGTCCGCCCTCGTAAGTCGCGTTATCGTCATGCGCATTTATCGCTTTGATTCGCTCATTTTTTCAATTTTTTTAATTCAGCATACGGGGAGTACAATGATCTTGTGCGTGAAGTAGCAAGTGTTCGTGGACAGACTTTGGCGAACTGGGACTTTGAGTGAGCTTCATCCCCCTCCCTTCCCCTTTCTTCTATCTCGCTCCAAAATGACGTCAAAAGAACCCCCGTTTTACTGACCATCTTTCCAGCTCTGGCGACTCTGCCGGGAAGACTGCAGATGAGAGCAACGAACTATACGACGAGTTGGTCGACGCTCATCCTAACACTATTTTGGCCTTGAATCACGAAGTTTATCGTAAGTTTTTTTTTTATACTTCTCAACCCCTGATACATACAATAGTAACTCATCTTCTATCACATTTGCTCTTAGAATCAACTGCGTAAGTTTTCCACCCGCTTTCTACGCCTTGTCACAAGCTCACAGCTTGCGTTTTTTCAACACACACACTCGTCAATGTATCTTCATTGACTGGCTTCGAATCTATTGATGGCTGCAGCGAAGAAGTCCTCCCCCATGCCATTGCGAAGCTCAAAAAGGCAGGCTACAAGCTCGTCACCCTCGCCGAGTGTCTCGGCATGGAGCCATATCAATGGGTCGGAGCCCCTTCTGCGAGAGACGTGAGTAGGATTACCTTCTTGGCCATTCCTCGTCTAATAACGGGGTCTCTTTTCCGATGCTAGGACTCTTGGCAATGTTAATTTGGTGGTAGGAAATCAATGATTCCTTCCTTTTCGCCCTCTTTCCCTGCTGCATGGGGTCAAACCTAAGCTGTGGTTCCTCTTGGAGGGGTTTTTCTCTTTCCTTCTCATACCCTGTTACTCGGGCTCACGAGTTCACGCAAAATAGACGTCATGGACGACAGACAGTCTAGAAGTACTATCATCATCATTACTTTCGAGTTTATTCAGGCCCCCCCCCTTTTTTTTTTCCCCATCTCGTTCTCTGGTTCTCACTGTCGCTACATAATTACTCACCACTGCTATACTGCTATACCTAACAAAAATATCCTCCCCGTTCCACCTTCCGGACTTTCTAGATAACGACACTGCCCCTCTCCACCTAATCACCCACATGCACTCTTTCTTATCGGACGCTCTCCTTTCTTTAATATCCACAATGGTCTGATACGCCACTACGTATCGCTTACGTTCTTTTCATTTTCGCTCCTTTCCCGTCTATAGGCTTCTCTAGGACTCTTTTGGATCAGGTACATATTATAATATTACTGTGTTACAATGGGTATAAAATGTGACGTTGATGCGTTTGTGCATCCCCTTAAATTTTTCTTTCTTTCTCGTAGGCACCTATCCCGTTATCGACCATCACTGGCTTATCTGAAACTAGCTTCAACGTCAAGTTGTTTATCTCCCGCTCGGGGAGAGCAAACAAAATCTTACACTGGTCAGTTTGGTTTGGTCATTTACCGCATTTTGAGAATGAGTGAAATCGAACGTGCGGTAGGACTGGTTGCTGCATTGGGAGAAAAGTGGCACCTGGTGTGTTGAGTAAAGTTGAATACCCAAGATGTGGATTTCTCGACTTCCAATGATTCTTTGCGCGCCGTCATGCTTGTTGAGCGACATGGAAGAATCGTCTTGGTATATATCATTCCAAACCTCAGCCAACACGAAACGAATAAGGTGGTGGAAAAACAAGTCGGGTTCGAGGAAATTTCTTAACAAAATCACAAGGAATGCCTTTAAGCCAGTCAGAGTTTTCCATCATAATTTCGAGATAGATACAGGAAAGAGACACAACACATCTATTGATAGTGATAGTGATAAGAAAATTTTGTAAGAGAATATTCTAAACAAGCGCTCCGAGGGACAATGAAACATGTAAAACAAATCCACAACGTAGACAAGGAAGAATATATTCTAGTGTGCATGGGAGTGTGCATGCCTTAGCAGCGCCAAGTGGCCTAGATGAGAGAATGGGACGGTCAGGCTCAGGCAAAAACCAACACAAAAAAGGAGGAGACACTCACATCAGGAATACCGCGAGGCCCAACACTCGCGTACGGCTCAACACCCAAGCATTCCGCGAGCGAGACGAGTTTATAACCCGCATCAATTAGTTTCTTGAGGGCGTATGGGAAGAGGTCATGACTAACAAACAACCCATCAGCTTGTTACAGGAAAGACGCCCGATTTATATCGATCACTTACACGGTGGTTTCTGTGAAATTGAGAATGAGATGAACACTAATGGGCGGGAGGTAAAAAGGACCCACCATAACCTTGATTGTTTCGGGGCATGATGGTGCTCGGGTGTTGTGTGAGAACTTCATCATAGCGGCGTTTGCTCTCCTCCACAGGGGAACCAGTTGAGTCTCCAGTTCTGTTAAACGGGAGAAGAAAAAAAGGCAATTAGATGGCTGATGGTTTCGGAGAAGAAAACAGAGAGAAAGAGAAGCTCACTCGAGATCCCAAACGACAACCTTTTGTTTCCTGGATTCGGTCACCCGTATCGTAGCGTCGGTGTAGTTCATATATGCTATCGGTCGAAAGAGTTTATTAACAATAAGACAGGGAGGCTGAAGTGAACTGCGTAAACATACGTGGGCGCATAAACGCAGGTGTAACACCGACGATCCTCTGTAGTGCCTCTACCAAAAAAAATGTAAATATCGAATTGAGAAAGGAAGTGAATTGCCAACTCACGTTCGACCCTCCACAATTCCTCATGAACTGGAGCAACAAGTTAGCCACATGTCGGGAGGGGGTGGTTTGACTTGATTGTTACCTTCGTTGTCTGATAGGAGAGCCAAGTCACGATGAGACCATCCATGCGACGCAACCATGTGTCCATGGTCAAAAGCGTATTGGACGGCCTCGATTTCATATCCATCGTAAATACAAGAATCTTGAAAAAGCACATTCACATAAGTGCCCTGTGTCGAGCTTTAGTTAGAATAAGATCAGGAGCTCACTGAGGTCGCCATCTGTTCAGCAAAAAACAAACAAACACAGATCAATATGCGTCAGCAGATACATCATCAGAAACCTACTGAAGAAGAATGTTCCAGTTGCGTTGACCGCATCCATTTGGTCAACGATCCATTTGCTAGTGTGCTGTGTGAAGCAAAATACCGTACGGGTCCAAAAGTCATAGTAAAGCTTACGTATAAACCCATGGTCCATCATCCTGAACGATGGCGCAGGAAATAAGCCTAGAGATTTCGGATGAAAAAAAATGAACGCACCCAAGTGAACGCCACAGTGTTGGGCACAGTGCAGCTGAAGATGACATCAGGCAGCGAAGGCGTATTGTTCCTCTTCTCAAGTGGGTGGGTAGAAGCAAGCAGTGCGAGGGACGCAGTGGCGAGTAAAGTCGAGGCGGATTTGGTGAACATTTTTTTCTTCTTCTTTGCGTCGGTGTATTGTTAAGCCTTACGAGGTCTTCTTGATTTGACTTGTGGAAGGATATCCCAGGAGGAAGATAGAGAACAATCTAGTGGTGCCACCAGCACTCTTTATACCGATTTCATAGACGCGCATTTCGTCTGGTGATTAGAGAGTTGGACGCGTTACTAGCTCAACGCGTCTGTCATGTCGGAGATTTGGGTGGAGGCTTTTTTTTTTTTCAAGACTACTCGAGGAAGCAAGGGGGATTCGGCCCAGGGTTGGAACAACACACAGAGAATGTCATATGGCGAAAAATTTTCAATGAATGGAAAAGCAAGAATAGCTTAGAGGCTAGGATAATCCAAGGGCATGGGGAAAAAGATCGAGTTGACGCAATTTTGTTGATCCCGGCTGACAAGGAAGGAGGGGGTATGTTCATGTAATGCTCGACAGTATTCAAAACGTGCATATGGCCTAGATGTTATGTGGTGGGCCCTGTTGAGGAATCCCATGAATGCACCAGATAACATTTCATACTTACTGACATGAAAGAAACTCTTCACGGTCGATCAACCCAACGGATATTCTTTTTCTCTGGTGATTTCCCAACAAAGATCCGATGTCATGGCACCATCGCTGCACGCGCATTAGGGGTAAAATTAGCTCCAGTCTCAAGCTGGCGAAAAAAAATCGGCAATTGCGAGAGTACGGAGGAAGCTGAGTCAGTGATTGTACTTTGCGCTATTTGGCAAAAGGAATACACATACCAAAAAAGTGCTAGAATCAGTTTTAACGCGCTGAAGGCTGCTGCGCTTTCCAAAGCGCTACATACCCTGGCAAGAATTCTCAAGAGCTCTAACAGAATCTACAGAAAGAGAGGGTTGAAGTTTTGAAAACGGAC
>CEMU01569585.1:1007-22596 GCA_900068965.1 Calocybe gambosa | reverse complement strand
CAACAACAACAACAGTCCCAGCCACCACCACCACCACCACCACTACCACCACCTCAACAACAGCAACCGCAATGGGGCCAGCAGCAGCAGCATCGTTCGCGAGGACCTTCCACGCCTTTAGCTAGTGGGCATCGTCTACCACCCCCAGTTTCTCCTGCTATGGCTTCACTTCGACCATTGGATAACTCGATTCCTCCTACGGGGACTAGCAATTCCTGGGGAACAAATACGGCTGTTTCTTTAGACCGTGAACGAAACATGGCACCATCTTCGCCCTGGCAAGATAGAGAAAGACGTAACAAGTCACCACTGCTTTTTTTGGGCGCCTAGTGCTAACAAATTTACAAGATTCGAACCATATTCCCCCGACTACAACGACGACACCTCAAACAATACCACCAACTGCACCACCGGCTGTACCACCACCAACGAGCAGCCGTGAACAGCGCAGAGCTGCTACTTCACCAAATATGGCCAGAGAGCGGGGAAGAGATCGGGCCAAAGATCGTGGTGACCGTGACCGTGACCGTGACCACTTTCCTTCTTCGATCCCAGCTCATGTGAGAGCAGTCGAGCCGCCCTTTTTGAGTTTGTCGCCTCCTGCCGCCGTCCAGCGACAATACCAGCAGCAAAAATTTCATACGGGCTTTGTTAGCAGGGTAGCAAGCCCTTCCAGAGCTGAAAAAGAAAAGGAGAAGGACAGGGAAAGAGAACGGGAGCGGGAACGAGAGAGAGAAAGGGAAAGGGAAAGGGAAAGGGAAAGAGAAAGAGAAAGAGAAAGGGAACGGGAACGGGAACGGGAAAGAGACAGAGAAAGAGAAAAGGAAAGGGAAAGAGAGGAACGAGAGCGGGAAAGGGAAAGGGAGAGGGAAAGGGAACGGGAGAGGGAACGGGAGAGAGACAGGGAGAGAGAAAGAGAAAGAGACAGGGAACGGGAGAAGCAGGAGTTACACGACAATACGAGATGGCCAGGCCCAAGCTATCATCATCACCACCATCCCCACCACCGCGTTGGAAACGGCTTTCAGAATCCGGATTCGCCATATCACGCTCCTGTTACTCCTAACACCATAACTGTCGATGGTCGGATTGACATGCCAGTAAATGTAACGCACGAAAGATTAGGCCCAGGCGGGGGTCAAGACAATATGGCGGTAGCTCAAACGGTAGTGGGAGCTGCTGAACCAGTGCAAGTGCAAGAACCAGAGCAAGTCGTATCCAAAGTTACCTTGCATCTCGGGACGTTTATATACCCAAATCTGCCATTTCCCTATTTTTTCGATATTGGAGTGAGGCCAGGTGAAAAGGAAACGAGTGGAGATAGAGTCGGTGATAGCGCCGTGAAAAAAGAAATCTCGGAGTGGGGCATGGTTGTTGACCGGCCTAAATCGTCAGAAATCGTCAAAATATCGCCACCGTCTACGACGGAAGATGTTAAGGCTATAGAGACGAACCAGGAATACGAAAGAGAACGAAGGGAGCGCGACTGGGAAAAGGCACGAAGCACCGCTGCAAGCCCTCTTGAGCGGAGAAGAGACAACACCACAATGGGACAGAAGGACCGCGAGACCTCTCGGGATAGAGAGAAGTTTTTCTTCACGGAAACGAGATACAAAGACGGGACGATAAATGGTGGTTTTGGGCCAGCTCAAGCTCAGGCCAAACCGCACACAGTCGATACAGAGACTCGTGCTACAATCATTGTACCCAACGCCCACATCCCAGTAGAAAGGCCTGCAATCCTGAGGATTTGGGGGGGTGGACTACCTCCCCAACCCTCGACTCGACTTGACGGGCATCACGAAAATATCCACATGAATCCTTCGAGGAGAGTGTTACATCTTTCCTCTGATCCCCCACCACCAGCGGCGATGTCACAAGCAGTGTCAGCCCATCGCCGAGGCAGACGCATATACACTGATGATTCGGATTTCTTCTTGTGCGCCCTACATTCCGGCTGGGTCACTTGGAGCGGTGCAAAAAGGGCACAGGCGGAAGGAAAGGATGCACGTATTGATGTGAGAGTGCTGAGGTGTGTTGGGGGCGGACGGGGAGAGGATGGTGTCGGTGCTCCTGGAATTGTGGTGCACGGGGGGAGACAGGAGGTCGTTGGAAGATTTCTTGGCGGGTGGGGAGAGAAGTATAGGGGAGGTGGGAGTGATGAGGCGTCTGTAGAGGTGATTGAGGATAGAGATGATGGCAGAAGCATTATCAGCGCCAGCTGGGGAATCGGTCATGATGGGAGCGCTGTTGAAATCATAGATTTCCAATTCGTCGAGGCGAGTCGTCATTCTCCTTGTAAAAAATTTATACACCCTAATGATATATATCCGATAAACAGAAAGGCGCGTCTACCGCTCTTCGCGGCCTCCGCAATCGCAAACAAAGGCTTCTAGAATATCATGAACGCCGTGCGCATGTTGTTGGTTTTCCTCCGCTCTCGAGACCAATCATCGGCCGCAAGAGGAAGCGCCCTTGGGACCGACCTTCGTATCGCCCCCCTTATTCTCGTCGCTGGCCAACTGCAAATGCCGCCGCTTTGGATACTATCTGGGAACAACTTGAAGAAGAGGACGCAGAGGAAAGCAATTTGGCAACGTACCACGGAGACCCAGATGAGGATGAACAGATGAAAGTCCAAACTGTTGTTTTTGGGCTGGGGCCTGGTGGCGATGTCCAAGCAGGGTAAGAGTGTCAAGTTCTATGAGTAGTCTGTTAACCCATCTTTACATGTAGATTCAAGTATGATCCTGACGTCCTCCGAGAAGTCCTATTTCCTTCGCCTTCTTCGTTGTTCGTTCATCCTCCTCCAAGGAAACGACGACGTCTGCCAAGTCTCGATGGTGCAGAGGCAACAGCTCCGTCTATGGTTATGGATATCGAAGTCGACCTCATTGAACCGTCTGTTGTCCCGTCGTTAAAGCCAATCATACTAGAAACAGCAAAGGAGAGCTATCTCTTATCCCTCAGTGTTGGATGTGCCATTCCAGAGTATGATATATCGCTAGTTTTAGAAGATGACGGCGTTGTCGTCGAAGAGGAGGCGCTACAAGCAGGCTCAGGAACTGAACAACTGCCTCCTAGCGACGAATCCACCGCGTCAATAACAATCACTACCGCTTCTGTTCCCCCTGTTACTCCTATGATTGCTTTGGAAGATGACGTGACCAAAGAACATCCTCCGGAATCTTTTCCTCCGCCCCAGGTTACCGACCCAATATTTCGACCTACTTCTCCTGACAAGTCACAGCAGCACGAATCGACTGATGACTCCGAGGGTAAAGAAACTGCTACTTCAGTAAGCCGGAATCAAACGCCTGAACAGCTTACCACTAGCGAACCCCTTCGACCGCCTTCTACTATACCTGATGTGACTCCCACCGTCGCCGCCATTCTTGTCAATGAGGACAAGCCACCAAAACAATTGCTGTTACAGACACTTCAGCGAAATCTAGGAGCAGACATGTTTAGATTCACGACGGAAGGCGTGAATGTGGCTGATGATGGGATGAACGAAGATCCTTCCGTTGGGGCTGATGTCAACCCAAGCGCACGTACAAGGACGGAGTGGGTCGTAAGGGTTAAGAGGTGGAAATGGGGTCCAGATGGGCAAGCAGCGTAGCCTGTCGAGTATTTTGTGCTTGTCCCATCTTTGCCGATATTGTGTTTGATTTTAGTTTTACATATGTTGACTATCACAACCATCGATCCTAGTTATCGTAACTCAGTTTAGGATGCATCATTGTTTACTCCTCCCAGAGATTGTTCAGCACATCTTGGATGAACTCGATTACGCAGTCATCGGCCCAGATCGCGACAAGCAGTTGCTTGCCCTGGCGCAAATCCAAATATTTCACCAGCCGGCACTCGCCAAAATTTGGGCGTCCATTCCTAATGTAGGCCCAATAATAAGATGCGCTAGCCCGAACATCTGGAAGGTGGTGGGCGATGATTTCGAGGAGGAGTTGGTGAGTAAATCCATTATATCTACTGTCCGAGTCGTCTTTCCTAAATACATTGCCCTGACAGCACCTGAATCGTCCCATATATCCTTCCGATATAGCTAAAATGAAAGAGTACGCGCGCCTGGTGCAGCAATATGGCATTAACATAGAGCTGTTCTTTATTCCAGTGGCTCCCGAGGTTTGGAGCTCGCTGCGGCGCGCTCTCGGAAACACTATCCTCTTCCCGAATCTACAACACATCCACATTGCGGACACGCCAACGCTAGAATCTATTACCCTATTCTCTGCCCGTAATCTGACCTCCTTGGCGATAAATCTGGCTGACAGGGGTTGGCCCTACCAAGCAAAGCTGTCCGCAACCCAGCTCGCAATGTTGGTAACTTTCTCGGCCCAGTGTACAGGGCTCGAGTCCGTCTGCCTGAGATCACTTAAGCAACCGGAAGAGCAACAAGCAATTATCACTGCGCTGTCTCATTGGCCACATCTATCCCGATACGTTTCTTTCAATGCCTCTTTCGAGATTATACGAGCACTGTCTCGCTGTTCCAACTCATTGCGACACCTCGAATTCGATGAGTTCATCCCACCGGAGTCATTGGGACCTCCCATAAGAACAGACACAGCAGATTTTCCTGTCCTGGAATGTATGAAAATCGGCTTCCCTAAAATGTTGGAGACCATCCGATTCATGGACTTTTTTACCCCCCTCAATAGTCTGAGAAAATTGACCATTGAGATACGTAACGCTCAACCATGTCCAGAGGATCTCTGGCTTAGCTTGCTTCGGACTATCACGCTGAAGCACTCTCGTTCACTTCGCGAACTTGAAATTCAAGAGGGTCTTAGGCGCGGCGGTGATCACAATGTGCTCCCACTTTCCAATGCCTTCATCTCTGAGCTTGCACTTAACTTCACGGCACTCACTTGTATCAATATCGCCAACTCAGAGGGCTTCAACATTGTTGATGAAGATCTCAGGTTGATGACAGAAGCCCTGCCTCTTCTGGAAAAGTTTTTCCTGATCGATTACATGATTTTATACACCTCAAATGCGGTTACGGTCGCGAGTCTTGTGTACTTTGCACGAAACTGTTCCCGGTTGACATCTCTTGCCCTCGCTTTCGATGCAGGATCAAACAAAATTCCTCCTCGACAATCCGAGTCCCTCCCAATTCAAGGTCCACGACTGGAGCGACTTCACGTTTCACTCTCACGCATTGATGACCCACAGCGGGTAGCCAGCTTCCTTTTCGACGTTTTCTCCAGTATAAAATTGCTTGACAGTAGGACCGGGACTGATGATACCTCCCAACGTTATGGAAGATTATGGTCCGAGGTATGGAACCTTTTGACGGCCCGCATGGAAGGAGTGTTGGTGGACAGCTAGATTTATACTAATATACTTTTTTCGTATGGCTTAAAATTCAAACTAGGTAGATACATATATCACCAATATGCGGACGGAATGCGTCAACGAGTCATGGTAATTAGGAAAAGTTGTTGCATAGTTTGAGATGTTGGTGGCGGGAAACGTTTAAAGAGCTCATGTCCAAAGTCCCGAAATGCTAACATTAGCATCAGCGCAACACAATGGGCAATTACTACTAGAATAACCATGTTACCAACGGGCCAGGTGAAATTAAGGACTAAGAAGGGGATGTTATATACCCAATGCCCAACACGTAATTGTGATAGTATCTACCTTATTCAAGGGGCACATGGTGTAGTTGGTTATCACGCCCGCTTAGCACTAGTTTGCTTGCGGGCGGTCTCCGGTTCAATTCCGGATGTGTCCACAAGGATATATTTTTTTATCACTTTCACATAAATGGCCTGAGGTACCATATACGCTTGATATACCTTACAAGTTAAACACCATCATCTCTGAACTTTCTACCTCTGAATGGGCCTCCACGTCCCCTAGGAGTGTCAACCGTATTGCCGCCCCTCCCTCGTCGGGTAGCGGTTTGTGCTACTGGACCTGCCTCAGTATCGACATCGACGTCCATACCGGCCATTTCACGGGGTCCCCCTCTCCCTCTCCCTCGATTAACACCTCTTCCCCGGCCCCGGTGACCAATACCATCAAACCCTCTATTATCATACGCGTTAAAACCTCTACCCGGACTCGGCAAGAACCCTCCTTTTTTACCACCGCGTCCGAATCTAATTGAGGGTGGAACCAACGACAGCGAGTCCATATTATTGGTCAGCGCCTCGAGAGCCTGGTCAATGCTCATAGACTTGGTTCCGTCTTCCTTGCTTGCTTGTTTCTTTGGCCCTTTTGTACCAGTGTTCGACTGATCATCCACTTTCGGTTCTTCGTCTTCGACTTCCAGACCATCGTCGTCCTGATCATCATCGTCCTCGTCGTCATCTTTGCCTTCGTTGGCGTTTGATCGAGGTTTCCATTCACCGCGTATCATACTAGCGCCCTCACCCCAGCGTTTCAAAAGGCCTCCAATACCTTTATTTGTAACCGCGAAAAAGAATTCCTTGGGATAACTATGAGTCTGAATAAGATGGAGTCGCCGTGTCTTTGGCGATGAGAAAAATCGCGGACAGGTAGCGAGCAGACAGGCAAACTATATAACAGATCATAAAATTAGTACTTTGTGGTCGAGTGTGCTTCAGATACACACGATCTTTTCGCCTCGGTCTTTTCGAACGGCGGCTACTGGGTCATGACACTCCGTTTGATGCTAGTACGAATAACATATATACGAGATGAAGATCATGCTGCATATAGATGCTTTCTTAAGCTCACCAACTCCAGTAAACGCGCCTCAGGGAATACAGCGCCACAACCACCTTGTTCACACACATGTGCATGGTACGTCGCATAGTGTATCTCCATATCTCGAGAGCTGGCCAGAGGTGTTGGCCGATGATTACATGTCGGAGGCAGAGTGCATACAAGCGGATGACTAGTGGCCACACCTTCTGCTGATCCTGACTGTCCAGGGACTATGCGGGAGGCCTTGCTGGGATGTAGAGTTTCTGTTGTGGAAGTTGAAGAGATCGAGTTGAGGGATGGTGTTCGATGTCTTTTGGAGTTGGCAGAGGACATGATGGGAGGGGATTGTTAGTAGCAGATGGCGTGTGCAGTGTACATTATATGTGTTTCGATGAAAGCAAGCGCGTGTTAGCGGCGCTATCAGATAACAGCCGAATATGGCAAATGAGTCTATTCAGATGGCTGCTAGTAAGATAAATTGAAAATTAATTTTGGCACTGCCAAGGATTGCTATTACACAAGGAATCGAACAATTATATCATACAATTCGAGGGTGGAGAAAATATAAATGACTGTTCCATGCAAAGGGTCACCTCCAACCCCAAGGCTGCCGCATCGTTTCAGGCGAACTTGGTGGGGAGAAATACGATTGAGGAGGAAAGCTCTCTTTTTGATCCGGTGATGGAATAGGTAGTGCTGTCCCGAATTGGGAGAGAGGTACAGTGGGGAGCAGCTCAACCACGTTTTGTGCAATGGCTTTCAAACGGTTTCCTCCAGAGTCCACTACGTTCATCACCGCATGCACTTGCGCCTCCTGAGCGTTTTCTCCAAAGTCCGTCGCTGGCGTAGCGGTAACATTAGACCCCACCCCACGCCCGTCCCATATACACCGTACGTCATTTCCTGGTATGATCTGAACCAGTCGACCAGTGCCGATGTCACGAATTTCAATGAACCGCGAATCGAAAATTAGAACGTAAGGTGAATGAAGAGCAACGCGTTCTGCAGTGCCCTCCCATTCGATAGTACCCGCTTGTCGGCTTGGGTCTCCGTGCTTGTCAACATAGAGGCCGAATTCTTGAACAGAAAAATGAATGAGTTCTAATGTCATTACTAGGTCGTAATAGGCTTACCATCATAACACAGAAGGAACTCGTCATCTTTGGATCTGAACATACCCATCGGTCGGCAGGATTCACAGCGCTTGGCAAGGGTCATTCGTGGATCGTCTAGAAGAGGTATTGTTACGCTGTTGAAGCTGAAACCGACAAAGTTAGTGGAGAGAAAAGGCTAGATAATAAAAGAGATTTTTACTCATTCAAATCCATAATCTCAAATCCTTTGGCGCAGAGGACCACAATCCGTGCCTTTAGAAATATGAGATCGAACGCTTCTGTGGGTAGGAAGAAGTCTCGGTAGACGCGGAACCACTCCGATTTTGCCGAACGGAAACCGAGTCGCGAACCAAAACCAATGGGAGCTTTCACTCTTTCGTTGATCTTGTCCCCAACGGGTTCAAGAACACGGAAGATGCTTTCGAGCTAAATAGAGAGTCGTGAGGAATGAGGCGAATTTTGTCTTTTACACAACGTACTCCTTTCTTCTTCATATATATAATTAGCGTGCGCCCGTGCAGCACACCGACACTGAAGAATTGCACGTCTTTCGTCCCGTTAAGCTTCTGGGGTACATGGTTTGGTTGGCCCTGTAAGCCCTGTGGTTGCGTCGGAACTAGCGCCTCGATATGATATGCAAACAAGGACTGAGCAATACCAGGATCAGGGTAAGATTAAAAACCAACAATGTTTTACTAATACCTTGTCCGCGAGAACAAGGAAGATGCCGAACTCTTCCAACATCGCGCATTGTGATACCATTTTGACATGTAGGACACGTCGCATAGCTGTAAAATTTTGGGGTGAGCAGGTGTCTTCAAAGAGTCCAAATTTGCAACCGACAAGTTGGATCGTGCCGGTAACCAATCCATACACCTTCGGCGCAGCCAATAGCCACAAGTGAGCGGCCGTTTGCAGTCGCTAGTAGAAAATGAGCCCAAGTGTCATGGACAGATGATAAATGGAACTTACTAAACGGGACGGAACATGTTACCTTTCCGGTGAACGCATTATCTTGATTCCATGCAGGAGAGGTCGTGTTTACCACCACCGGAGGTATTAAGAAAGTATCGGCGCTAAGTGTTTCTGTGTCGAAGACCTTGTTAGACTCCTGGACGACCTTTCTCAAGCCTAGAGCTTCCTCCAGTTTCTGTTTCCATTCCGCGCGAGCTTGTGCAGACTCAGCATAAAGAACATGAGTTCCCCCCGTACGTCCAATGTGATGCAGTGTCAAAGGGAAGACTGAGCGCGAATCGTTGGGAGTTTCAGGGGATACCCCAGGTGCTGAATTAACCCCGTCTGCGTGACCGCCACGGAGGCCCCGAAGTAGTCCGGCGCTCCTTTGTGCTGGGGGGTCGTTGAAGTTAACGGGGGTTAGAAGATCCAAAGGTATAGGCTGCCCAAAAAACAATTAATCGCCAGACGTTCATGAGTAGCATTTCAAGGCATACCCTCTTGTTGACGTTATACCGAACCACTCCGTCTCTATCCTTAGGTTTCGTCATCACCACTTTTATTTCCAGTTAGATTCATAGGAGCCAGATGATGAACATAGAGCTCACTATAATTGTCGAATAGAAGAACAAAAAGTTCACTCCATCCATTCCATTCCAGTCCGCTTTCGGGCTGGCGTAGGAGCCTCCCTGAGTGTATTAGTGACCTGTTTTCGTTGAGGAGATCCATATCCTTGAATAAATCAGCATAGGGGAAAAAGCCTCACTGCGCGTGTCTACATACGACATATTCCCCCGCTTTGAAAACGATATTTGAGTTATATCGCCATAGCTCAACCTTTTGCTTCGCGGAAAAGACGCCTGGCTCAGTTTCTTTGCCAAGGGACTTGATCAAATCGATAACCTCGGGTAAAGTTTCATGGTCGCGATGTTGCTTTGGAGTTTCGTCTAGTATACTCTTCATGAGTAGCTCATAGCGAAGCAAACGAGGAATGGGACGGTTGATGAAACTCTTCATGTCGAGACGATGGGCATCAGGATGCCGAACACATGCCTGGGCCAAAGATCAGCAACCGCACTGATGTTATAACAGGGCGAAGTCAAGTACCTCGACAAAGCCTTTGAATGAAGGGTTGTTGGCCATCTCGTCGTCTATCCGATATGCGGCAATTGGGTAGTTAGGAATGTATTCCATGTACGCATCTCTGAATTGGAGTGCTGCATCCATTAGCGGCTCGCTTATACTATTAATTTTTGGATGCTGCTCCCGCTGAATCGTGTGCAGCTCGTCAATGAGTTTCCGGTGATGCTCGTACAATTGTCGATAGTTATGGAAGACATCCTGAATCAAGTCTTCGAGGCGATCTCTAGGAATGATAGGTAACTCCGCTGTGCGCAGCGGCGTTATATACATCTAGGGAGAATTCAATGATATCAATACTGCTGGATTTGTAGAATCTTACATTGTCTATATTTTCCAAGTCCTTAACATATGCCATTTCACCTTTGATCAACTCGAAGATGACACTGGATGAACAGTGAGTGGTCGGAAAACCCAAAAGTAAATTGTCCTCACGCTTGACGCTTTGCCTCTTTCTTGTCTAGCCCTTCCCGAACTTCGGTTGATACCATATCATGCCATTCCCACTTCCCAGCCGCACCTCTCCCCATTGCAAACTGGAAGGTTCGTAGCTGAGCGGCTGATTGAAGATTCTTTACGGCGTGAATAGCTTCCAATAAAAATTCCGAGTCATCGTTTTCCGATGCAGTTAGCTTAAGGACAGCTTCCAAAATACCAGGAAGTTTCTGAAGGTGCTCCGCTGGACGATTCAAGAAGTGCCTCAAATCGAGACGAATGGAGTCCCCTTGTCGAATGGACTGGCGAGAACATTGCTAGAGACCCGATTTATTAGTCAGGGTTGATAAGAATAATTAAGGTGAA
Source organism: Calocybe gambosa (assembly GCA_900068965.1). Lineage (NCBI taxonomy): Eukaryota > Fungi > Basidiomycota > Agaricomycetes > Agaricales > Lyophyllaceae > Calocybe > Calocybe gambosa. The sequence continues at coordinate 11,884 of CEMU01569585.1, read as the reverse complement.
AATACCATCTCACCTCAAGGAATAGCCTAAATGCAGGATTCCCTTCAGTCTCGTCTTTCAGTCTTTTTTCCGCGAGTTGATAATGTCCAATGTAGATAGGGTAAGCCAGCCCGAACTCAGCTGCCGCGCCAAGCATAATGTCACCAATCTTGCCAATAACTGGACCCTCTTCTCGCTGACGAACATATAAGACCTCAATGAGCCGTCGGTTGCATTCCCGGAGATCGAGAATATTGCCAAACACGTCGTCGATGAACTCTTCAAGTTCAGACGCAATGACTGGAGGGTTCGCGGTCCTCAAAGGTCTGATGAAGTCGGATTCAACGATGTCGAGGTCGTTAACGTATTGCTCTTCCTTTTCAATGAGGTTGTAAATTATACTAGATAAAGGGACATGTTAACAGTATAGAGATGGGGATGGGGGCGACACACTTCTGTCGTTCGATTTCATGTTCAGACAAGTGTTGGGTAACTTCCTCTCCGACCTTCATCTCCCATGTCTTTGGTGTGGACTGTTGTATTTCAGAGGCGCCAGCAAGTCCAATAATCGAATTACCCTGATTGAACCAGATAAGCTGAGCATCCAAAGGGTGGGTTGGGTATAAACTCACCCTCCGGGGACAAGCATGGGCATAACACGTAGAACCATCACCACAGCTAGGAGAATAGCAGCGTGTTAACGCAGTGACAACACCTGTAGGCAGCTCTTCTTGCTCATCCGAGCCTCCTACCATGGCGCTGAGAAAGTTGTAGACATCTTCCACATTGTCTTGCAGAGGCCGACTGTCCCATTCAACCTCAGAAAAGAAGAGTTGGCTTTGAAGGCTCCTTGCGACTTGGAGTGCGGCTCGTCGGTCACTCGTGGATATATTGTGATTGATTGCCAATTCGCGTTGAATTTGAGACTGGATTGTGGACTGAAATGAGGCTTTTAGCAAGGCAGGAGCTCTCAAGCACAGAATAAACACATGCCACAACATCCTTGCCCGTAAATGTCCTTTCATACTGAACACCCCCTTTAGTATGATCTGCACGAGGAACCTTATCTCGCAGCTGAACAGCCATATGTGATAGGAGCGAGAAATTAACGAAACGATTCTCATCTTCGTCATCTTCGTCCTCCCAATATTCACCCTGAGGTTCCTCCTCCGCTTGCATATCCACGGGACCAGCCTGAGTGTAATCTGCAAGCGTACGTAGCACATCACTTGGATTCCGCGCAAGTACAACGTCGTTGGGGGCGTAGAGACGTTGGCGATAGGCGTCAGGAGGAGGAGGAGGAGCTGGGAGATCTTTTTCGCTTGTATTCTGAGGAGATACGACGGCGTAACCACGCGAAGTTGGATTGCTATGCTCCAGAAGGGGGTCCATATCTATTTTGACCATTAGCATGTGATAACACCAAGGATGGGGGCACGAACAGGGCGATGACGGTTTGTCAGTGGATGCTGTAGATGACAGTGAAGGAGGTCCTTGTGAATTTGCATAGTCCCGATGTGTATACGAGCTTGGATGACTTTGTGCGCTGGAGGACCGGGATACTGAGGGGTTATACACGTCGCCCGGCTTTTGATAAGACCAGTCAGAGTTAACACTTTGACCGTCAATGCTTATCTTGTCGTATAAAGTTGTAGGGGGGTGATGAAAACCTGGGACAGTGGGAGGTAATGCGCCAGGTGGGCGGTAAGGCGATTCGCGAGACAGTGTGCTTGAATATCCGCTCGAGCTCGATTCGTACGAAGCATGACTGAGTACCCGGGCTGGAGGGCGAGGATTAGATGGTAGGTTGCTTGTTGGTACTCTTCCACCGTTTTGCGCTGGAGCGGTAGGTAGTCGCCGACCATTGGCATTGGCGGCCGTTGCTTTGCGCAAGAGGTCATTCGATACATTGGAATCAGAGCTGTAATGACGAGATGCTGGATTATTGGGTTCATGGTATGGATCTGGCTCTGGCATGGATACAGGGTTTGTTGGGGAGTAGTTTGTTGGTGTAGGTGGTAATCGGCGTACAGCACCAGCTTTGGGCGACTCAGTTTGATGCCGGAAACCTCGAGTTGATGTCCCGTGGGTGTCTGTGATATAAAATTTGGCTATTTAGGTAAAGGCTTGTTCACAACTGATACCTACAGTGATGGGATCCGTTGGACATCGCGGGATGCCTCTGTGTTGGAGAAATACGATGATCTCCGTTGTGACCACCCTGTGTCTGTTCTGAGTTAACTTCTGGAGATGTGTTCAAGCCTTCTTCAGCAAAGCCGGACAAGACCTCGTTATAGAGGTTCTGTAGATCCTCGTCAACGACAGGGGATATTGGACGTGCGTTGTTGGGCATTAGTCAATTGATATAGTAAAGCGGTGAGCTTTTCGTGTTGATGAATATGTGTTATTGATTCGCAGAGCCAATGAATGTGATGTCTAGTCGTAACGGGGTGTCTCGGCTACAGCGGTAGTGCGAGCTCAAGATCATGTACAATCATCAAAACTCATTGGCAGCACGTTCGACGTTTACCCAACTGGTCACCTGCTGAAAGTCACACAATATGTTTCTTGCTCCCTGGTCGGTCTTGAAAAATAGAATAAAAAACATGGTACATGCAGCATTATCGCTGTGTCAAGAAAAATGAATTATTGCCGTAGTTCACAGCGATTGCAATATGTTAATATGATATGTTCATGGGTTGCTCGGCTAAATAGTTAAGACGCGTTACGTAATACAATCACCATCTAAGAATAAAACATTCAATCTCCACACTACAACTCCCTCCCTACGCGATGGCTGGCGACAGAGAAATGTTAATGGATATGGGCTTTGACCCTGCTCGTGTAGAATGTTTGCTTGCGCCATATAACAGTCTGACGATTCATCGATCACATGCACACAGGGGCCCTCAAGGCGACTGGAAACAGTGGTCTTCAACCTGCGATGGATCATATCATCCAGCATGAAGGACAGCCCGTACCAGATCTCAGCGCGGTTTCTGGCTCTTCTTCCTCTGGCGCAAAGGACGATGCGATGGATGTTGAAGAGGACGACGAAGAAACACTGAAAAGTCTCGCAAGCGACGGTGCCGAAGCCAAGGTACGCTAACGTGGATTTTTAATACATTGGAGAATTTTGACTGCTTTGCGCCTTGTTTTCAAGAGTATCAAATGTTCCGAGTGTGGCAAGATCTTTCGGAACACTGCACTGGCAAACTTTCACGCCGAGAAGAGCGGTCATGATCAGTTCGAGGAATCTACAGAAGAGGTCATTATTAACCTCCTACTTGTTCAAATTTAACCAGAGACTTTTTAGCTGAAACCGCTGACTGAAGAGGAGAAAAAGCAAAAGTTGGAAGAGCTGCGCCAGAAAATGTCTGAAAAACGTGCGAGAAAAGCAGAAGAGGAACTGAAGGAACAAAAAGTGAGTGAAGCTATAAGAAGGAAGGCTGGAAAGGCATGTCATCTGCGTTTCATGCCATCGCAAGTATTTATCGACTGCTCAAAAAGGACCTTAATAAGCTTAAAGAAGAAGTGAAAGCAAAGGAGGTGCTAAAAGAAGTAGAACAAAGGAAACGAGGTATTTTCCAATGTGTGCAACATGTACTTGAAGGACATCATTCAAGACCTCTATAGATAAGATCGAAGATGCTCGCGCCAAAGCAGCTGTCAAAGCGCAAATCGAAGCGGACAGAAAAGCTAGAGCCGAAAAAGCTGCGCGTGAAAAGGCACTCCGAGAAGGACAACCTTTACCAGACGAACAGTCGTCAGTTCCAGCGCCTCCAGCCAATGCTCCAAGCAAGGCACCTTCCTCTTCTGGTGTTGCTGGGAAAGACTATCAGGAAACCAGATTACAGATCCGCATGTCCACTGGTGGCCAACCTTATACGACGACTCTGTCCAGTGACGCGTGTACGCCTTTTCATTAGCGGGTTTTATGATTGACTATAGCCTATACCAGCGCTTCGCGAGGTTGCAGAATTTTTGGCTGGACAAACTCTTACAGTCGACGTTGATACAGTTACCCTAGCTCAACATTTCCCGAGGCAAGCAGTTCATCCAACAGTTGTTCAACTTCTTGCTCAAGCCTTGTTATCTTGCAGAAAAGTATTTGATCGGTCCGATTTTTCAAAGACCCTCAAGGAACTTGGTCTCACGCCATCTGCCGTATGTCTTTCTAGTGCTATGCTCCTGATTCACGAATTGAAAGTTCCGTAGGTTCTCATCGCCACTGTCCCTTGAGCATTGTCCATCCCTGTGTAATAAAGCACGAATGTATTGTACCACCGCTAGCGATGAAATAAATAAAACGAGCTAATCCAAACAGCAAATACAAACAATATCGATATCGATCAGGCGTATTCGTATAGCATAATGGTGCCATCAAGACAACCCAGAGCAATTCTTCCCTCTTCCTCGTCAACAGCTACCCTATTCCATCCATCGTTCTCACAGTAGCTGAAGACTGAGAGTCCAGTCTTGGGCTCGGTTCTCGTTGCATCCTCGTCGTCAACAAAATTCTCATCATCCGGGTCGAATGTACCTGAAAGGCTGCCCGCGAGCCTTTGTCCGCAATCGCCCCGACAGAAGTAATCTTCTGTGTGGCTGTCGATATAAACTGCTGTACCCCGCGACCCCAGGGCCATATGATAGTGTGAAAATAAACGTACAGGGGAGCCGATTTGGTGTCGTAACATTGGGATCGCGTTGTAAGGCAGGTTGTTTGGGGTTATGGGTTTTGAGTGTTGGAAGGTGAAATCAGGGTATAAGATGAAGTGATGGAGGAGGTTCACCGGCTAGGTAGGCATGCTCAGCGAATTTGCCAAGTTGGAAGGCGGCTACAGCCAAAGAAAAAAAAAATTACCCATGGAAGACGGCTCCCGAACCGCAGGAGGATGTTTAGTGGGGCGTACGTCGCTGATCTTTGTATCCATGAAGATTGTACGGCCAAGCTGACACTGTCAAGGCTCCAGGCCCATACATGTTCAGCGACAGGGGAAATAATTGCCTTCGAGGTTCCTATTTCGCGTATTGGGTATATTTCCAGCCTTGTCAATCGAGCTACAACGATGACTTCTCTTTCAACGAGTACTTCCAAGATTTTCTCCGACTGCACATGTGGCAACAGTATTAGCGCGTCTTCCGGGGGGAGTTTGGGGTAAATATCACCGTTTTACTAGAGCTGTGGAGCTCGAGGTGCACGGTAGGGTTTGTCACGTCGCGAACAAAAAGATTGTTTTGTTCGTCTCGAGTGACGAGTATTGAGCCATGGAGAGCGACAAGGCGGCTTTCTGTGTGAGGAACCCTGGCTTTGGTCATAAAGCCGCGGCTAGGATCAATGCTCGTATGATCGATGTCTACGAGCTCGATACTGAACCCTTTGCTCAGGCGCTTTCTCGCGAGGAAATATAGCTAGAGGACGTACGACTCTGGGGAACCTATGGCCAAGGCAAATGGGCTGTGACGCTCTTTGTTGATGGAAACTGCGATGCAGCGATTAATGACCCGTGTCGCGATGCAATTTGGGGTGGACGTCTGCAGATCCCAGCATTGGAGATGAAGTGTCGTATCGTGACTTTGTTGTATCGATGAAGAGACAAGATAACGGTGGCCGATTCTCGGTAGAAAATCAAGAATGATTGCGACGGAATGGTGGGCGGCTAGCGACGGCAAGGAGGGACCAACTTTTATCGTGTGCTTGTTCGAAGGGAGAGGGGATTGGGAAGACCAGTTCTGACGAGATTGGGAAGCTTTAAGAGCGAGATTCTGAAGCTGTGGAGTAGAGAGAGTATGAAATGGGCGATCTAGAAGACCAGGAATCGGGACATCTTGCTGGTGGACTAGCGACATTAGTTGGACCCACCACACGCCGCGAAGATGTGAAACCAAATAAAATTCCTTGCAGGTCTGGTAGTAATGATAGTCGGCTCAAAAAGATGTGGGTACTGCTGCTCTAACGCACCTGTCTAATGTTCAACACGTCCCGAGGAGATATGTAGCGGAAGAATGAGAGCCATATGTCGGTTGGTAGGTTGAGAATATGGGGCATAAATAGCGGGAGGAGGAGGAGGAGGAGGAGGAGGAGGAGATGCCGTTGCTACTGGGTAACTTTATACAACATGAGTGCAGGAAGATCACAGCTTGAGAAGACAGATCAGTCCCGAGGCCGTGTGCCTCGTACTTTCTCGGCCATCAGAGATACCCGAAGAAGTAGCAGTGACGCAAACATAAAAACAGTCTAGACCCCCACGAAAGGCACGGAAACAAACAAACAATCCGGGCCGAGTTATGTCGACCAAATCGCACTTTATTAATTATTATTAATTAATTAAATCTGGTCTCCCAGTCTAGGCCAACCGCGCCACCGCCACCCAGATTCATTCGTCTTGTTGCAAAGATACAAGAAAAAAACATCTACAAGTTTTCAATTATTGATTTCACTTCTTCTGCTCTCTTCTTGAACCTCGAAAGCTCTCTCTCCCCATCTCTACGGAATTTATCGTATTCCACTTCCATCTGATAACGAATCCACTCCTCCACCGTCATATCTAGTTCTGCCTCCGTTAGACTCTGCGACGGTGCGAATGGAAGTTTCGAAAGCGGAGGTAAAGTAGATAACATGGCCGTAGAGACCTCACTGTTGTTTGGAACAGATGTAGTTTCCCGAGCTGTCATAATCTCATCGTCGCCTTGCGGTTCAGGTGACTCAAAGGACGCGCGAATTGGACTCATGCCATTCGCCGACTGTGGTTTCGCGTTCAGCGACGATCCTAACACCAGTTTCTTCTCCTTTGGTGGGATGACCTTGGCGATAGGCGTCTCGACTTCATCAGGGCCATTCACTTGCTCCGGACGCTTCTTGACGATCAATACTGCGCAATTCGTCTCTGCTAGTGGCTTTCGTTCCCCCGTTCTCTCCGATCCTTCAGCTTCTTCTTCTCCTTCCATACCAAGATCATCGTATGTTTGTGACCCTTCCTTCGGGACATACAGAGGATTTGTCTCGTCTTTATCCCATGTAGTCAAATTTTGATGGCGGCCAGGAATCTGTTCGAATAATCCGTGCGAAGGGGCGAGCACTTTAACATCGTCATCATTGTTCGATACCACACTTTCTTGTTCTTCCGACTCATTGTCCGTCCGCTGACGCACCATCTTTATTTTCCCTTTAGCCTTCACCAATCTCGTCTTTACCTTCGTCGCGCCAGATTTTGGCTTGGACACCAGAGGCGTAGGCTCTCCGTCGTCTGATCGACTACCTTCTTCATCTACGGTACTTTCCTCGGGGGTAGGTTCGGCTTTAGGTTTTGAACGTGAAGCTTTTCTCGCGACTGACGATTTAGCTTTGCTTCCTGATGGTTGCCTCGGTTTCCTCCCTACTCTTCCCTCATCTTCCGTGGCCTGTACTTCACTTTCAACTTGAGATTCTGGTTCAATCGTTGCTTGAGCCTTTCTGGTCCTGGTTGGTTTATGTGAAGGGGGGCGATCAGGCTCTTTAGCGACCTGCGCGGTTGGCCTTCTAGTTGACTTCCTCAATACATTCTCGGTTTCCCCGCTGTCTTCCTCCGAATCTACTACCCGTGTCGGAACTTTCCGTTTCCCAGTTTTCGCTGGTATCTTAACCTCGACATCTTCTTCTATGGGAGACGGCCCTTTACTTCGACTGGGTTTCGTGCGTGGTGTCGCCATATCTTCCTCGTCATTTGCGGTGCGTGTTGCCACTGATTTGGACCTTGACCTTGACGTGGTCTTCTGTTTGGCAACGGTACTCTTTTTGCCCTTCTTTTGCCTCGTTGATCTATCCTCTCTGTCCTCCCCTTCTTCCGTCTCTTCTTCTTCACTGCCCTCGGTACCCCTCGTTGACCTCGATTGACTCCGTGTATGCGCTTTGGGTGTCTTTATGCCTCTGCTCTGGCGCGACCTTGCGGCCGTCGATCGTCTACTCGATGCCGGAGGCATGTCGGACTCGTCCCCACTGCCATCACCGTCGTGGGTCTTCATAGGAACAACCAGATCTTTGTGTTTCGTGGTGGATGCGGAGCGTGATTGTTTTGGCGGTCGTTGGGATTTGGAGGGTGCCTTGGCTTGAGATCGGGAGGAGGGCTGCGTTGCAGGCACCACAAAAGAGAAAAAGGGACAAGGTTGACCAGATTTATTTGAGCGCTTGCGATGTTCTTCCCTATCGGATAGTTGAAAGAGAATTTGCGGGAATTTGCGGATATGATACGTACAGAGGTTCATCTTCGGCATCCCATCCACTAAGGGAAAGGTGACAATACAGGCAAGTGGCTAGATCGTCACCGGGTGTCTGAGGAGTAAAAATAAAGCCCGCAAGAGCCATCTTGTACTGTATTTAACACTCGATATCAAATGTCAAGAAAGGGAGCGCACCTTGCGAGAGTTTGCACCGTGACTCTTTACTTGATCATGCCTCCAGCCGTCGCCTATAGAAAATGTTTCCTGTCGCGCCCTTTCCATGGTCTTTGACGTCGGCAAGCGAGACGCATCAGGAAACGTGAACCTTGATACATCGTTACAAGAAGCTACACATCAGATTCCAAGATCGCTTACTCCTGGTTGTGGTTCATGTCACCTCGCAATCCACATCGCACAGTCGCCCATGGACAACCGGTTCCACATTTTTGCCAGTGGATGTCAAATGGATCATCTTCTGCTTCCCAGTAAGCAAGCTGTTTCTCGCACATAAAACACGTAACATCGTCGCGTTCGTCGAAGCCAGGTGTAAAATAGAATCCAGCTTCGGCGAGGGTAGCCGGAGTTGCAATGAATTTTGGATGTGGTGGATGCGGCCACTTCAGTGAGGCAGTAGTAGAGGGCTTTTTGGGATTTCTGACGCGTTTGATCTTTGAGAAAGAGTCGATACGGTTTTGGAGGCACTCCATATGGGAGATGGTCGTTGGTGAGCCACGAGCGTCACGCGATTGGTCACGTCACGGTCTTCCTACAGTCATGTCAACTACCCACAGCATATCGTCTTTCAATGGGCGAACATATGGCAGGAAGTCCTCAATGAAAAGAAAGCAGTCATCGCAGGTAGATTCGCAACCTAGAAAGCGGCGCAAACCTGAGGAGTCGGAAGAAACAGACAACGAAGATCCAACCGAAGCTGAAGATGACCCACTGGACTCCTCACATCCGCATAACCATTCCACGCCCGATCGTTCACGTTTGTCGCCGCCACATCGCGTCGTAAAAGACTTGTCAGGCATCTTTCATAAATTTACTCCAACTCCTTCTCCTCAAACTACACCGACCAAAATTGCCAGTCGCATGCTGCGTCGATCAAAAACAGACTCTTCAATTGATATCAATGAAACCTCTCAAATCGACCGAACCCCTTCTCTTCCAAATATGCCATCACCGAAGCCTTCAGCCTCCGCCAGTCTCGAAGCAAGGCCTCTAGCAGTCTCAAAGCCAAGTAACACCCGGACTTACGCTGGGCAATCTCGTTCCTTCCTGCTATCTATTCCTATCTCCTCTCTAGACCCTCTTTCAACAGGACAAGACGAAGATGAATACTCGACTCGAGAGTCTTACGCGTCCCTCCGTTCCCGATGGGGCGTTGACGATTCTGAGGATGACCCTTATCCTGATCATATCTCTCCAGCACGCTCCAATTCCCGCACGCCGTATAGCACTCCTTCCAAGTCTGGTAGAAACAAGTCCAAAGCACAGCAAGAGGCGTCGTTACGTGCCCAAGCTTCACTGCCTAATGGAATGATGAACCCTCTTAAGAGCATTACCGAGCTTCGAAACAAAGGAGAAAGCCGGCGATTTCTTGACGAAGTTGGCTACCTTCTCGAAGGTCTGGATCCTAATGTAGGCATTTCGCTTCGGAGAGTCAGGTTTGTTTTGTACTTTGTTATCTGGCCGTTCAAAACCACTTCATGGTTTCGCAGCGCCCTGGAAATTAGCATCAAGTTATGCAATGCAGACTTTTTTCGGAAAGCTAAGGCGGCGGACTTTTTCAACAAGGCTTGGGATATTTTTTTGCAGGCCGGAGCAGGCACAGGTGACGACAAAGTAAGTTCGATGTATCTCTTTATCCTCGTTTATTCTTATTGGAGTGACTATAGCTCTTGGATATCATTCTCGCCTTCTTTACTGCTCTTGTTTCTCGCGAGCCTGCCTGTCTTACGGATATGGCCCAACGTTCAGTAAATTCCTCGGGTTCTGAACCTGATGAAACTGTTTCTTTGGTAGATACCCTTTTTCGTTTGTTAGACATGCCAGTCGATCCTCTGTCACTTCTGTCGGCGACATCATTGCCGAAGAATGAAGCAGAGACCAGAAGGTTTGGGCTAGGCAAAAAAGATCGAGCACTGGTTCGTTTCTCTAGGCCTTGGCATACCGATATCAAGCGGCTAACACATCAACTTTTTTCCCTTCAGTTTCAAACAATTCACGACGCCATTGCAAAAAAGTCTTCCTTGTTTCCTACCGATACGCTGGTAAGTGTTTCGTATCCTCTATAGTGCCTCATACATATCTTAGTGTACATGTAGTTATCTACGCCTCTTCTTGTTCTCCACACCCTTCAAATCCTACCCTCAGCTCTCATACCACCGAAACACTTTTCCACCCTGATTATGTCTCTACATAATGCCCTCCCGGCGTCCCTTCACCCGTCCTCCACCTCTACACATTTCTCGTGGTCGGATTCCACATCTTCTATGGCATTTGAGAATATTTACTGTCATCTTCGCCTGCTGGATTCCTACTTACTTGGACAGTGGAAAGACACACGGACTGGAAACGATCAGCTAGGTGATGTTGATGACCTAGAAGAAAACAAGAACGAAACCATTCTAGAAAAAGCGAGGGACGGTTGGCTTTCGGATGAGTTGGTTGCTTTAGGTGTGTGTGCCGAGCTGGCC
>CEMU01569583.1:11366-30002 GCA_900068965.1 Calocybe gambosa | reverse complement strand
TTTATGACAGGAGTTGGTATTGCGTCATAAGGGTCTCTGACGATCAAATCAGCCTCCTTCACATGAAAACCCACGTGAGAGGTCGTTATGCCTTCCTTGGCACGGCCCGTGGAAACCTCTTACCCCCCGTGACCACATTCTCGTGACCCAGACGCTTTCATGGATATCATATCGAAAGGCGTGTGACAGCCATACATACATCCTGAAACGCCTCAACCTGTTCTTATCGGAAATCTCACTCTACATTTCCCTTTCCGAACCACTGTTATAGGGTATTACCCCGTGACATCCCAAGGCCTCGGGATGTCTCTCCCTCGTCTCTGACATATAAATTGACCCCCGAGCCTGGAACTTTTTCTCACTATACTCACCCCCTTCCTCGCTTCCCCATACTTTCGTCCAGCAATCACCAGCCAACTATCATTGCTTAACTATGTGCAGTCAAGAAGTGTGAATAACTTCCAGTTTCTCTCATCTTGCATCACTCTGTATTCTCATTTTATCATTTTTTTTTTTTCCTTGCAGATTTGGCGATTGGTATAGACCATGTGGCGTAGGTGGCACAAGAAATTTCCTTTTGATGAAGCGTGACAGCTTTTTTCAACTCGCCAAGCATTTCGTTGTAGCTTATTATACTGGAATCAAAACCGACTGCAACTCGGCAAATTGCTATCATAGTAAAGAACATTCCCACACGGCGCGAAATTGTCCTTGCCCCAGGGTTCATGATTTTTTTCCTCAGCTCATCACCGGTTGCCACTGACACTTGGTGATTGCCAGGAATATTACGATGACCGACGCATCCGGAGTATGTTCCACCAAATTTGCGATGACTGCAAGGCTGCCGCAGGCGAACCAATAGGCAGCTATACACGCGGGAGGCAGAGATGAAAGACGCTCAAGGAAGTAATCGATGTATCGTAGCATGGACACTTCATGCCTTTATCCCCAGATGGTAGTGACACATGTAATAACCAATCTAAGAAATTTAAAGCACACCACCCAGTATATGTCATATCCCAGCCTGTTACTGTTTTGTCATAATACTAGACTCTTACAAGCTCTAGTCCTGCTAGAAACGTTTCCCTCCACGTTTGATAGGTTGCCTCGTACCGCGCTTTGCACTCGTCGTGCCGCCCCCACCCTTGAGCTGCGCAATTCTTTTCTTACGCTCCGCCTCACTATCATCATCATCATCTGAGGAGGGAATAGCAGGCTTAGACTTTTTAGTCGGTCTATGGGGCGAGCTTTCAGAGTCAGAATTTGTATTTACTTGAGCGGAGGGCGGCGGTGAAACACGCCCTTCAAGACTCTGACGTTGGTTTGCGTCCGCGGAATCTGTCGGCGGAGATGGTACGGGTGCATACACAGGTTTCAAACCTATATCCAATTTGTCACCAATGACAAAATCGTCGGTCTCAGATTCGGTAGCAGAGTCCGCGTGTATAGGTGAATTTGACGAGTCGCCGGGCGGGTTGTTTGCCGTGTTGTTGTTGTTGCTGTTAAGCTGTGCGTCCTGTAAAAAGGAAAGTTGAAATTGAGTTTCATGTGTACAGGGGTTCCCCCATCACCTGGATTGGTGGAGAAATGCTATGCCGACGAAGATTCGCCGGCGGTTTTGTGGGCGGTTGGATTTCAGGAACTTGGAGGTCTGGCTTCTCGTTGGCGGTGTTGATGGGGGCTGACGGGGAAAGATAACGTCCAAAATGGAAGAGGAGGGTGGGCCGTTACAGTTAATCTAAGAGTTGAACGAATATGGACGTACGGACATCGGGGGTAAAGTTGAATATTGCGACCATGCGGCGGAGAGTCGATGCTACACGCGGCTTTGACATCGCATTTTTGATATGCGTATCCACCGACCTTCTCGCCGTTCTTCCCATTTTGTCAACGGCCTGTTGATGTTTACGATATTTTTTTTTTAAAACACACATTTGCTTAGAATATCGTGAACGATTGCTAACCTTTTCCAAATCGGCATCAGATAGGTCATTAATTGGCTGTGAAGAGGAGAACCCAAGATGGTTCAAGCTGATGAGCGGAAAGATCAGATGTCGTGATATGATCTCAGAGGAAGTTTTGTGTCCAAGAAAGGACGTCTCCCATCTCCATTTGAAGGTACCAAAATCCAGAGCGAAAGCCAGATCCTAATTCACTATCATGGCGATAGCACAGGAAGAGATTTTTGGGAAACTACCTACTGAATAGTTGGATTCGACGATTTCAAATGAGGCATCATTGATGCCGTCGACAGTATGTGCCCTCGAGAGAAGGTCGAGAGTAGCTGTTCGCCATACAGCCTGTCCGTCTGCTACTTCTGGATGTGGTGCTGATGGCCTGTTGCATTCATACCAGCGACGGGAGAATTGATTGCGTGTGAGGACTGAGGGCTATCGGTCAGAAGTGGCTCCTCCAATCAAAATACGCGGCAGCACCTTCTGCCCATACTAATTTTGTGTCTGTCAGTAAGGCATAAGATGACCACGACTGGTCATCTGCATTTGAAAAGAATTTCTAGATTTAGAGTCCTGAATGGTGACATGATTGTTTTCGTTGGTGTTATGACGAACAAAGAGATAAGGTTTGGATGTTTCATTGTCCGCTTTGACGAGCCATTCCTTACTCAAGAGTTGTGTAGCATGTTCCTAAGAAGCGAATTTAGTGAGACAACAGACGTAAAAGCTGTAGGACTAGAAATTGGAGTGAGGACCTCGGAGAAATGTTCCATTTGGAGTTCTCAAGGCTGGAAAGTTCTAGGAAGAGCTTTGTCGGTGGAAATGAAGCTGTCACCCCTGGTAGTATAGTATATTGACGAACGAGTAAATGATATGGATAGAAGAAGTTCTATTTACGACGACGGATGTTTACTCGGCAAGTTCCGTACCGAGCAAAACCCTTCCGTCGACGTCCACGTACAACCTCTTGCTGTGCGCCGGCCCATATTCTCATGACATCACGGCAAGAAGCATCTTGCTCCGTGAAGCTCGAGAACGGCTATGATGGGCTTTGAGGAGGGCGAAATCGTAGAGCAGATTGCGGATACCGTCGAGGCGGCTGTTGTTGGAGACCATTATGACCCATCGTACGAATGGCCAGGAGATAATATCGATACGTCCATGAATCATGAAGATGCCTTAAACACATCCAAAAAGTCTACGACAAATCTTCGGCCAAACCAGCCCACTTTTCGACTTGTTGTGCTTCGCACCGCCATTCTTCCTTCAAAGCAAAGACTTGTTGTCATTGATGGGTATTCTGAGGTGCAGTTTGGCCGGGATATAGTGCCTCCTGGATCTACTACACCAAAAGTACGACTCAAGGAGATGGAAGTATCCAAATTGCATGCGACAGTGTACTGGGATGCCATACGGCGCGAATGGGGCGTGGTGGATATGGGTTCTGTGCATGGCACTTTTCTTCAAGCGGATTCTACACCCAAATCGAGACTGTCTCCTCCTAGGCAGGCTAGTATTCCACGCAAATTAAAGCATATGGATCAATTGATTATTGGCTCGACCATTTTTTCTGTGCATTTGCACAATGACCGTCTTCCATGCGAGGAGTGTTGGACAAGTGGTGACGACGAAATTCCGCTTTTTGCCAAATCGTCCAAGACTTGCTCTGGGGTATCTTCGAGAGCTGAATCTCCAGGTTCTTACACTCCGACTCACCCAAAGGATGCAAAGAAGGCTTTAAACTCGCTCAAGCAAATTTTTTTAGAGCGGCACGGGGATTCTAGATCTCAGTCCGACTCTGGCGAAACTTCCAATCAATATGTGGACCGCTCAGCTCGTCGAAGAAGTCTTATGCCTGCCTCGAGACCAGATGCTCCTGGAGTTCCTTCGCTACCACCTCCCGTACGACCGGACCCTCCTATGGAGTCCCCCCGTGTTGAGTCCCCTGTTGCACAAGTGACTTCTCAACCTCCAGCACCTCTGCAGTCGACCAACGTTGGCCACCGTCTCCTCATGAAGCAAGGCTGGGTGCCAGGTACTGCTCTTGGGCTACAGGACGAAGAAGAAGAAGGTGGTTCCGGGCTTGTAGAGCCCATCGAGGTCAAGACAAGTGAGAATCGGGGCGGGCTTGGCCATAAGAGGAGTGGTCCCGTACCTGGTTCAGTGTCGCAAGCCGACCCTGACTGGAAAGAAAGGGCAAAGCGCCGACGGTGGGAAGGAGATTCACGATCGGGAAGCTGAGAATGCGGGGAAACACCTGTCGACGCTATCTACGTACAAGTACACGATATTTTACTGTATTGTACATACATGGACACGAATACGTGAGAGATCATTGTATATCACGGGATATGATGCCTCGAGGCAAGTTTCGATCGTGTTGTTTACGTGGTATTTATGTGATCACGTGTAGTGTTCGAACCAAAAAACGCCAGGAGCGGTTCTTGTCAAGTTGAGGCTGACGACCTAGATTTAGCTTGAGCCCCTCTCCTTCTCTATTTCCATTCACGCAGCGACTCTGTTCTCTTCTTACAAGCTGTCACATATACAGATTTCTTTCTCCCACACAAGCCTTCCTTCTCTTCCTCTTCAGTAAATATATTTCTCAACCTCAAGATCATGGCAACAAATCATGCTCGCGTATGTTCCGTCTATTTATGTTCATATCTTTTCAATGGCTCAGCTAGTACAGCTACCGCAAAGGAGAGGCATTGTACAGCGCGTCAAGGCAGATGAGAACGCAACGACCAGACACGTACGTGGGGGGTCTAGTATCGGCGGTACAGTGGGTGTAGCACGCTTTGCAGCAAAGGAAACCTCCTTCAAACCTCCTCAACGGCAAGCTTTGGGTGAAGTTACGACTATCGCAGTGAACCGAAAGGTACGTAGCGCTTGTCCGTGAATGCCTTTATTGGTTGTCCGACGTCTCTCTTTCTCATAGGATACTACCAGCAAAATCAACGCAGGTAAGGTGAAGGATGAAGGCATCGTGAAATTAGGTCGTTCAGATTCGACGAAACTCGCACACCGAGTCCGCCTCGGTTCTGGTCGCGTCCAAGTCGCACCTCCAGTTGCCAACCCTGTTAATGCTCGTGCTCCCGTTACTCGTGCTCGGGGCCCGGTTGCTACCAAAAAGCGTGTATCGCGTGTAGCAGTGCCGTCGGCTCAGGTGCAGCTCGTGGAAGAAACAGAAGAGGAGGACATCCAGATTGCTATGGACGTCGAGAATGATATGGCCGATGCGGTAACAGAAGACAAGCTTGACGACATACACGCAGAAGAAGTAGAGGCTATGATAGACATTGACGACGACAGCGACGAAGACGAAGAGACAGCACAGTTGGCGCCACCACAGAAGACAAGGCACATATGGCCTAATATTCCAACAGACAAACGACTAGCTTTTGAACGCGAAGTGCAAGCTGTGCACGAGATGTTTGAGGACAAGGTGGATGTCCTAGATCCGTCCATGGTATCTGAATACTCGGAGGAAATCTTCGAGTACATGAGCGAGCTTGAGGTCTGTACAATTTTCCCCTATTCAATACATCCTCGCTAATGTTGATTTTTAGGAGGATATGATGGCTGATCCCGACTATATGGCAGGCCAGTCCGAGATTACGTGGTCGATGCGCCAAACTTTGGTTGACTGGCTACTGCAAGTTCATCTCCGTTACCACATGTTGCCCGAAACCCTTTGGATTGCCGTCAATATTGTCGATAGATTCCTTACCAAGCGTGTTGTGTCACTTGTGAAACTTCAGCTTGTGGGGGTGACGGCGATGTTTATCGCCGCCAAATACGAGGAGATACTCGCCCCCTCTGTAGAAGAGTTTGTGTTCATGACTGCGAACGTTTATCCGAAGGATGAGATTTTGAAGGGCGAAAGGATCATGTTACAAACTCTCGAGTTCCGCGTCTCCCATTATTGCTCACCGTACAGCTGGATGAGGAAGATAAGCAAGGCAGACGATTATGATCTTCACACACGGACGCTTAGCAAGTTTCTCACCGAAGTTACACTTCTGGACCATCGTTTCCTGCGAGCAAAACCCAGTCTGGTGGCGGCGGTTGGAATGTATACTGCACGGCAAATGTTGGGGGGTACATGGGTTAGTATGATCCTTTTACGTTCTTTTAACGGAGT
The DNA here is from genome assembly GCA_900068965.1 of Calocybe gambosa. Classification (NCBI taxonomy): domain Eukaryota; kingdom Fungi; phylum Basidiomycota; class Agaricomycetes; order Agaricales; family Lyophyllaceae; genus Calocybe; species Calocybe gambosa. Next base: position 23,900 of record CEMU01569583.1, on the reverse strand, counting down.
CGAACATGCTGTTTCCACATGGTCTCCGCTTGTCAACTCGACCCAAAGTGCCATCATGTGACTAACGACTCTGCCTTTTTAGGACGACGCATTCATTTTCTACTCCAATTACACTGAAGAACAGCTTCTGCCTGGTCATGAACAGCTTGTCGAGAAGCTTCTCGAATCCAATTTCTCCCGTCAGTATGTATGCAAAAAGTACGCGCACAAAAAGTTCCTCAAAGCATCCGTCTTTGCCATTGACTGGGCAAGGTCGCAAGCCGGAAGTGGCACCGCGGATGCAGAGGAAATGGTCCTCGAACCGTAATCTATGGCTGCCTAATCTGTGTTTTTGTTATTTTCATCGTTTTGTAATCTCATCCATCGCACACCATCTTTCTTAATTCACGCATCCATCCATCCACATCCCATATCTCTCCATCTCCATCTGTGCCATAGGTCCCTCTTATTTCTATTTTTTTTTCTGATCTCCCAACTCATGGATTCGTCCATCTGCAATCACATCTCAACGTCATTTATATTTTTCACCCCTTGATCCTCTCCTGGCAATTTCGCGCTGTTAAAATGCTGTGGTCCCCTATCTTTTTTTCGTTACTCTGGCTCAGGCGTATTCCTTGTCCGCTGCCCTAAGCCCTCCATCTCACCCTCCTTTCTCTTGTCCACATCCCCTCTTGATATAGAGTCAATGGTTATACAGACAGCATCCTGATATTTCATGATACTCTCCATGTCTTCATGATCACATCACGCTTAATATGCTTCTCCGCATACATCCTATCGTTCCGTTCCTTTTATTTCCTTCCCATGCCTCGTCGACTTATCGCTCTACTGGTCCAGTACTCCCCTTCCTCTGAGCACTTCCTATCTATTCTTCTCCCTGCTTCCCCTTCGTTCCCAAAAAAAAAGTTTCTCCCCGCGCTCGAATTACACTCCTCCCGCAACCCGCACCATGTACATATAGGCTGGAGACTTGCCACAGTTCTTTCGTTTCGCTTTTATGTTCGTTGCAATACTGCTCCCCTCACACACGTCGATCTCCATCAACGCCCCCTTGTGTACACGATACAATCGCGCCGGGCGCCTGCAAATATATTATATATATTTGAACTTTCTACTACAGTGTTGTGATAGATCTCTAAGATGCCCATTGTGCAAGCGTAGCAGCGTTCCTCTGATTTTTTAAAACCCGGCTTACGTTATATCTCAGTATCACATGTGTCCGGCAACTATGGGAGGTATAACTTTGGAAAGCTAGCGCGCTCTTTTGTTTACACACACTTGGTCTACGTTTCATCTTTATCATGGCTCTCTCATTCAAAGGACAGACTGTCATCGTTACAGGTGCTGGTGGTGGCATTGGTAAAACGTATGTTCCTCGCTCAGTAAGATGACATCATTCATATTGATCTGGCTTGGTTAGATACTCTTTGCTGTTTGCGTCGCGTGGGGCGAATGTGGTAGTGAACGACTTCAATTCAGAGGCCGCGCAGAAAGTCGTCGATGAGATTACAAAGGGTGTGTCTTACTGGCGGCGTGAGAAGAACAGCTTGGCTAATTTACCTCTCAACTCTACTACAGCTGGAGGGAAGGCAGTCCCAAACACTTCGTCCGTCACGGATGGTGCTGCGGTAATACAGAGCGCTCTCGATACATTTGGCAATGTTACCATTTTGATTAACAACGCTGGAATCCTTCGTGATAAGGGGTACGTAACGGTCCTCTACACATACAACAGCTCTGACTGGGGGTGTAATACTCAGGTTCAAGAACATGTCGGACCAGGAGTGGGATCAGGTTATGGAAGTCCATCTGAAGGGCGCGTTTGCTTGCACTAAGGCTGCCTGGCCGCATTTCCGGAAACAAAAGTTCGGGCGGATCATCAACACCGCGAGCGCTGCGGGATTGTATGGTATATGGATGGATGCTATGCAGTTCACGACCCGTCATGCTGACTGATTCTAACTTTAGGCAACTTTGGGCAGACCAATTACAGCGCGGCAAAGATGGCACTCATTGGTTTTACAAAATCGCTAGCACGCGAAGGTGTTAAATACAACATCAGATCAACGGCTATCGCTCCTGTATCTACCGACATTAACCTTTCTTCGTTTTTAATATCTCATTGCAATGTTTTTTATAGGTAGCAGCATCGGCTATGACACAAACCATGATGTCTCCTGAAATGCTCACTCATCTCAGTGTATGGCGAACGATTACCCTTACTATACGCGTTACCCACTCTAACTTATTGACCCGTTAGCCGGATTATGTAGCACCTTTTGTCGCCGCTCTCTGCCATCCGGATAGCCCTGATGCCTCTGGCAAGGTCTTTGAGCTTGGAGCTGGTTTTATTGCAGAGATCCGATGGGAACGCAGTGAGGGGTGCATATTCAAGACTGATTCGAGCTTTACACCGTCGGCTGTCAAGGAGAGGTGGTCTGAAATTGTTGATTTCTCGAAACACGGCTTGTCAGTCAAGCTACTTTATTGCTTTACCTATATAAGCCTCTTACCACGCAACGCAGCCCTGCAAATGTGACTGACGTTGATTCTCAAGTAAGTTCAAGCTATGCTATATCATCAAATACACAGAGTTTAATGCGCACCGTTTCGTTGTAAGGGGAAGCTAGAACAGGCACGGAAACTCCCTCCAAATAAACAGTCTTCGCCCGAAGTGCGTTTCGATGGTCAAACCGTCATCATCACAGGTGCAGGTGCGGGACTTGGTCGTGCATATGCACATATGTACGGTAAGCTGGGAGCGAATGTCGTGGTAAACGATGTGAACGAGAATGGTGCCAACGCCGTTGTCGGTGAGGTTGTCAAAGGTCAGGAGTTTATTTTCAGGCCTCCGAAAGGTCTTTCTGATAACCTATTGTAGCTGGTGGCAAGGCGGTCGCCGCAGTCTGCTCAGCGGAAGATGGAGAGACGATAGTGAAGACTGCTTTAGAGAAGTTTGGAGGTGTCCATATACTCATTGCGAACGCGGGAATCTTAAGGGATAAATCTTTTACGTCTATGACTGCACAGGAGTGGGATCTCGTGCTTGCAGTTCACCTACGAGGAACATACAAGGTGAGTATCGCTAGGGCAAGATCCTTTCGTCTTCGTTTTTCATTTGGATATGGATATAGTGTGCAAAGGCAGTCTGGCCACATTTCCAGAAGCAGAGCTTTGGAAGAATTGTGACTACATGCTCACAAGTTGGTGTCTGTAAGCAGCGACGAATCATCAATTTTTGAGCTTACTCCAATATGTGCGTGGTAGATGGTAACTTCGGGCAAGTTAACTATAGCACCGCGAAAGCTGGTATCCTTGGTCTTACTCGGACACTGGCAATCGAGGGCAAGAAATATAATATTCTCGCTAACATTATCGCCCCTTCTGCTGGTACTGCGATGACTAGTACCGTTTGGTATGTATATTTTATCCTACGTATACCCGCAATGTTAGACTTTCCCGATTTTTAGGCCCCAAGAGTGGGTTGACGCCTTTAAACCTGATTACATTGCGCCAGTGGTGGGATATCTCAGCAGTACAGGTGAACCTCTCAATCTTTTTTTATAAATGTCCAGTACTACAACGACAGAGCAAAGACAACACCGATACTTCTGGATCTCTGTTTGAAGTTCTTGGCGGGTGGGCGGCTCAGACAAGGTGGCAGCGAGCAGGCGGCCACTCCTTCCCCAGTGGCAAGCCTTACACTCCCGAAGAGGTTATCAGTCAATGGGATGTCATTACGAATTTTGGTATCCTAGCTCACTCGTTCATTCTCTGCTTGCTAATTCGGTGAAACAGAAGACGGACGTGCTACCCACCCCGCATCAGTATCAGAGTCCTTTGAGCAAGTTGGTATCTTATGCTACGAATGTAATGCGCTCACTGACCTTTTGCCGCCTCGTCAAGATCATGGAGAACTTCCAAAAGAAGGCAAATGGCACTAAAGCGAGACTGTGATTGTTGGGGTATGAAACAATACTTAGAGTTGAATTATGTATATGGTCATTGGTCGTGTAGTTCCTTTGAACAAAACGTGGAAAGGGCTTGGGTCCTCATAGATATCATCCATCACAATATTGCGAAACTGAGCTGCATGAGCGATATTCGTAGAGTGGGCGCAATTTCTTCACGCTTTCTGCGGCACTTTTTTTTATGCAAACCCATACATGGCTTATTACCGGAACGCGACGTGAGTCCCATCGCTCTTGGTCTACACTGTCGTGTATGGGAAAAAGCGGGGATGAGGTTTATAAGGAACATTTTTACCTTGATGACATTGGAGTAGAACACTTTGATATCGTTTAAGCAGTTCCGTAGAGCGACCAGTGCTCTGGTGATATTAATGATATATTAATGATTCGGCCCTCCTCTTGAGAAGATGACAGCGCCGCCCACTCAAAGCCGGTGAAACGCTGAACAATCATTCTCTCGAGGAAGACTCCTCCCATGATATATAGCCATGGGCCTGTAGTGGCGATAATGTAAGTCGGGCAACATCGTTTTTCACGTACCGACTTCCGCTATAAGCCTGGTCAGAAACAAATGCAAGAATAAGAGATCTACTCACAGACAGATTGAACCAGTATCGCCTCATGGCGACACCAGGCTGGAGCGGCGCCTATGAAATACTTGAATCCTTGGATGAGAAGTACAGCCTTTCGGTGTATTACCACCCGGCTCATCGATAAGTTCGTGGTCTTCACGCAAAATCTCGCCTATTGCTTGCGAGTAAGTACTCTCATCAGAATAGATCATGGACATGGTGTACATTAACTTCTGGACATTGGGTTAGTCCTCGGTAGCCAATCATAGATTCAGATCGGTCATCATAGATGCAAATTTATCGAATATTGGGTGGAAAATATGAATTGGGGGTGCAACAGTGGAAAAAGGTGGGTCTTGAACTGTTGCACCATCATATATGGCTTGATCTAGATACTGTTAGATGGGACGATATCGAGTTTATTTTGCTCCCTCTGATGGAGACTCCCTTGGGTAATCACTATGTTTGATATCCTGCGAGTCGCATTAGTGATGTTTGACAAAATCAAGCTTGCGGCGTACGCTGGTGTATTCGCGCCGAGGTTCAGGTAGCCTTGGTACGATGTCAGCGCACTCTTGTGGCTCAAGGACCCTCAAATCAGCTACAAGTGTGGAGAAGTTGGAAGCCACAACTGAGATCAGAGGGTAGAAAAGCACTAGGCTTTTGCACAAACAATACCTCATTCTCGAAGAATACCAACTGGTCTATGCGTCGAGAGTACTCAAGCTCGTAGACTTTGTATTCATCAGCGAAAAAGAGAGTATCAATGACGTTTTGTAGTTGATCACAGTTGAGATCGGCAGATAATATTGGTTCCTTGCACCTCCATACACTAAGGTCGGCATCGTCGAAGGAGTTAGAAAGAGACGGCCTGCATTCTTTGGCCTTCCTCACCAAGGTATAGACTTTGGTCACACTGTCTTCGAAAGACACTAGAATTGCCTTCCCAGAATAATGTTCTCGTGGTCAATAACGAGACACTACACTTCGCCAGTGGTATTAAAGCGGCTATCATAGTGAGTCAATTGAGATCATTGAAGAGAGGAAAACCCACTAAGCGTGCGTACTAACATTACTTCTCTTTCTAAGAGCTTGAGCAATGCTAGCTTCATCCCGAAACCAAGAGTTTGGACCTCGTTCTTTTTGAAAGCCGCGCTAACTTGATCCTCATTGATGTAACTGCATTTTCATAGACCCCTATGACAGACGTTGTGAATTTCCACACCGAGACAGTGTGGTCACGACTCTTAGCGGCGACATTGTTGACAGATTTGACGATTTCTTAACCTCTGCTATCAAAACTGGAATAGTGTCCTTGTCGTTAAAAAAGCCGCCTCAAACGGCGAATCAAGGGGTATGTAGTCCTGGCTTATGATTGAACACCAAAGAGAGCCGGAGAGAAATAACCTGTTGTCATGTGATAAACTTGTGGCTAGCTCTCGACATGTCTAGTCCCAAATCCTCCTATGACTTTTCTGATCCAGAAGACTCACAGCTGGTTGCTGAGGCAAAAAGGGCGCCTCCAGAAATACGAGACTACTCTTACACCGAAGTGCTAACATAATCTTATCTCCACAGCTCTTCATTATACTTACAACATGTTTCTCCCCCCAGCGAGACGTGATACTCTATAACCTCGGAATTGGTGCAACAGAGAAGGAGCTCCAATGGGTATACGAGGGCAGTGACGATTTCGCTGCCCTTCCGACTTTTGGGGTCATACCGCAGTTCCCAGTCTCATCTGGCCTATCACTTGATTGGCTTCCGAACTACAACCCTGTATGGCAATAGTGCTACCAATCACAGACTGACCAGTGCTGATGGGAGTATCTGCAGGCGAAACTGCTCCATGGAGAACAGTATTTGAGTATCAAAGCACCAATTCCAACGAGTGGTGATCTGGTGAATGTGGGACGGTAAGCTTGCCTGAAAATGATTCTTATATCATATCAATGATTACTATAGGCTCATGGAAGTGCTGGACAAAGATAAAGCAGCTGCGGTTACCATGGTCATTGAGACGCGTGACAGACGCACAGATCAAGTCATTTTTGAGAACCAGTCAACGGTGTTTGTTCGTGGTTCGGGTGGCTTTGGAGGGAGGCGTAACGGAAAAGGTGAGTTATCTTGTTGCATGACTCTTGTCAAGATGATTACTGGTGAGTTAATTTTAGATCGTGGTCCGGCATCTGCATCAAACACACCACCAAACCGTAAACCCAATGTTGTCGTTGAAGAGAAAACACTGCCTTCACAAGCAGCACTTTACAGGTACATTCAATGATATATAATTCATGCTGTATCCTGACTCTACTGCCCACAAGGTTGAGTGGCGATCCTAACCCCCTTCATGTGAGGATATAATGTTATGAAGATTTGATTCGTCGCGACTATTTCAATAGATTCAGCCCGAGTTTGCTGCAATCGGCGGATTCAAACAGCCCATTTTGCACGGACTCTGTTTTATGGGTATCTCCGGTAAACATGTGCTGAAGACGTTCGGATCATATAGCGATATCAAGGTTAGGTTTGCTGGAGTTGTGTATCCCGGAGAAACGATTGTAACGGAGATGTGGAAGGAAGGTGAGAAAGTTGTATTCAGTAAGTCGTGTTGATTCCCACTCAAAACATCGCTCAAATACTATGTGATGCAGCTGCAAAGGTAAAGGAAAGAAATGCAACAGTATTATCCGCTGCCGCTGTTACACTGAAACAGGATGCGACCAAGGCAAGATTGTGAGATGCTTAACATGTACAGAACAGAGTAGATTGTTACAATAAATGTATTTACAAGCGGAGTTTGAAAAAAAAAGTTCAATCCCCAAAGAAGCTAGAAGACGGAAACAACGGAACTAATCGGCCAGCAAGCCAGACTGCACAGCGCACACACCACCCACCCCCTCATCACTCCATTGCCATGGTTGCTCGCAATGCTCTCTCCCGTATCGCTCCAATCATCTCACATACTCGCCATTCAACACGCAAACCTATCCTACATGTCACACGAGCCTATGCATCAGCTTCTAACGACCAACCCACGGTAAGTTGCGTCACTTTTTTTATTTTTTATTTATCTAAGAATCTCAATGACAGTCGATGACCGTTCGTGATGCCCTCAATTTGGCCATGGAAGAGGAGATGATTCGCGATGACAAAGTCTTCATTCTCGGTGAGGAGGTTGCACGGTACAACGGCGCATACAAGGTCCGTGTGTCTATACCATGTGGGGATTTTCCCCCATGACGCCTCTAACGTTCATATTCAAAGGTGACGAAAGGCCTTTTGGACAAGTTTGGTGAAAAGCGCGTTGTAGATACACCCATAACAGAGATGGGGTTTGCTGGTCTCGCAGTTGGCGCCGCACTTCAAGGTCTACGCCCAATGTATGCGCCATTTTCCCAGTCTGGAATTTTATCGAATGACCTTCCTGGATGTGGTTAGATGCGAGTTCATGACGTTCAACTTTGCAATGCAAGCCATTGATCAAATTGTCAACTCGGCCGGGAAGACGTACTACATGTCTGGAGGAAACGTGCCATGTCCTGTCGTGTTCCGTGGGCCAAATGGTGCCGCTGCTGGTGTAGCTGCTCAGCATTCGCAGGATTACTGTGCGTGGTATGGATCCATTCCTGGCTTGAAGGTAGTTAGCCCATGGAATTCAGAAGACTGCAAAGGCCTACTAAAGGTACATGATGGATTCTTTTCCGTTATCTCCCAAATCACCAAACTTTTTCGCACAAGTCTGCAATTCGTGATCCGAATCCCGTAGTCTTCCTCGAAAACGAGATGATGTATGGCCTGTCCTTCCCCATGTCCCAAGAAGCCATGTCGGATAACTTTCTCATACCTATTGGCAAAGCCAAAGTTGAGCGCGAAGGCAGCGACCTCACCATCGTCGCACATTCAAAAATGGTCGGACACAGTATAGAAGCCGCCGAGGCACTAGCGAAAGAAGATATCAAAGCAGAAGTCATCAACCTTCGGTCAATTCGACCTCTTGATATTGGCACTATCATCAAATCTGTTAAAAAAACCAACCGGTGAGTCATTCTTGTCGACCTAACAGAAAATGTCAGTTTAACCCCGCTTGGATGCCTCCTCAGGTTGATCATCGTTGAAGGAGGGTTCCCAGCATTTGGTGTTGGTAGTGAGATTTGTGCACAGATTGTTGAGAGTGAAGCTTTCGACTACCTTGATGCCCCTGTCGAGCGCGTCACCGGTGCTGATGTTCCAACACCCGTATGTTTCATCCTCTCTTTTGCAATGAGCGTTGTGTTGACATCTATCCCGTTCAGTATGCTAAAAACCTTGAATCCCTTGCATTCCCCGACACACCGCTTATCACCAAGGTGGCCAAGCGCGCCCTATATCGCACTAACTAGACTTGACCATAGGATTTACTTCTCGTTATTTTAATGGATTATTACATCAGTAATGAGATATTTACACCCCAAACAGTTGATGTCATTGTTAAGAATACTACAACAAGAAAGTGGCTCGGAGAGGGTTGTAACAGCAATCTACAGGAGCATGGCATCAAATAGGCGACTGTTCTCGTTTGACTTTCAAGTTCGGGCTGCTTTGATTTCGGGCACCGAAAATGAGTTAGATTGGGAATTTTGACAAGGCGTTCTGTCATAGGCGCAAATCGTGGAGAAGTTCGCAACGCAGCCCAGATCTGCCACAAACTACGATGAGCCTAAATAGAGGGCATCAAACACTTGAGCAGTGGAAAATGAGGTGCAACCCCTGTCTTGATGAAGATACATGCAAAGGTAGGTCTTAAAGCTACATATAACATGCGAGAACGCGGTGGTATCATTTTTTCAGCCAATCTGTCATCTGAGTCCTTACAATAGCCCTGTACTTTTCAATGGTCCACCAAATTAGCCACAAGGTCATAATGCAAACCTCTTCCTCATCTGGGAGAAGATGATTCGACATGAAGGTTAAAAGCTACAATTATCTCAAAATCATTAAGAAAAAAAAATACGCTACACTTAGAAAGAACATCTAAATAACGACCAAAGGAACAAATAGTTATTAGTAGCATAGAGGTATGTGTTGCTATGGTGTTTGACACTCCCTACTACACCTTAACATATAGCATCCAAGTCTGTGCAGTAATTTGTTGCAGTAAGAGGGTATAGAGCAACAGGCATTGCAAGAAAGGAAATCTGAAAAACACAGGCACTTCCTTACTTTTTGCAAGTTGCAAGGATTTTAGACGGATCAGAGCCTTCAAGAAATTAGTCCACAAAAAAGTAGTACCAATAACACAGTAAAAGCATACCAGGGTAAAACCAAAACGTCACACCCAAAATAACATACAAGCCTGTGCAGATGGAGATGTCATCAAGACGCATCTTGATATATCAATGAAACAGATCTCAACGCACACATCAAGATCATGCCCTCTAGCCAATTTGATTTTCCATCTTGCACAACATAGTTGACAGTTAGAACTAGAAAAGGTTGATGAACGGGACAGGCTGAGCGCGCGTTTAACCATTGTCTTACCTGAAAGGAAGAGTGTAACAGATTCGTAGGTATCAAAAAGGAGAGTCAATGGCTTTCCGAGAATCCATGCGAGGGTAACAATGAACCTCGAGCAAACTAAATCAATGTGTCGGGAGAAAGAATGGTAGGCTTACGGGATGACAAAAAGGGCAATTTGCTGTGGATGGGTTATCGAATAATCAGCCTGGCAAATTCCAGCCCTGTGCAACAAGAGAAACACATACAATACTCGATCCAACAGCAACCCCCAGACTAAGAGTGAGCTTGTCTTTAACAGAAACGGTGACAGCAGTTACATGTTCTGCTGCGTTTCCGACAATAGGGAGAAGAATAATCCCGACGAACTCTTTCCCGATGGCCCCAGAATCCGTCAGGCCGTCAATAGAATCGACGAGCCACTCTGCCGTTACAGCAACGAGCTGAGAGTAAGAGTAAAGGAATTGAGAGTCGATATCGAGAGCTTGAATGGTAGAAAAACCCATACCACGGTCACAACACCTAGTAAGACCACTGACATCCAGACGCTCATTTGAGGCGTTTCTACTTCTTCCTCTTCTTCCTGGTGTTCGACATGTCCATTCTCCACATCTGGCAATTGTCCATTTGTTTCTCCGACTGGGGATGCATTAGGCCATGCACCACCTTCCGATTTCTCTTTGCCGAACTTGTGTTTGAATCTTTGGCGCAAGCTACCCTCCGGCCGGGGTTCATAACTTGTGGACTTCACAACATCCCCACCCTTATCTACATAGAGTCCTTTGTGTGAGTAGAGCTGAAAAAAAAGATAGCCGCCATATACTATTGATAGGCGGTGTTATCAAACGAGTGTTCAAACAGGGGCCGCATAAACATACTAAAAAGAAGGATAATGGAAACCTAGTAACATAAGATATACGATCAGCGTTCAATAGCAAAGTGTAAGAAAACATACACCACGACTAAGGGCTAGTATATCAGCTCCTTCCGTCCCATCTTCACCCTCGAACGAGGCGTGGAACGCTGCAGGTAGTAACACAGCGATGACACTGATTGTCAACAGGGAGCTGTTAAGTTGTGTGGCACCTAGCGTTGGGTCAATTCCCCGCGCATTGTCGAATGATAAAAATCGCACTTGCGCCAAACCCTTGCTCAGAGTACTTGAGCCCTCCTGCGAAAAAGCACATTCCCAAGACGAGAACTACCAAAAAAGGCAATAAACACGCCGATGAAGCTGGTGATGTGGGGTGCTCTTACGGAGATTGCTTAACACGGAGCCAACCACTACGAATGATGTGACGTCAGTAAACTTGGGACCATGACGTAGGAAAAATGGCCGCATACACGATGCTTGTACCACCCGCAGTTCACATTTCACGAGCGCAATTATCTGCGAGAGTGAGAAGGCAATTGAAAGGGAAAGTTTAGATACTGCTCACAGCTACAATAAGTTCAACCCTTTGATGGCATCAGCGTCTAATATGACCATATTGCTAGCCAAGGAAACTTACGCGTTACCCTTCCGATCACATTAGTGTCAATCTAATTAAGGGAAAAAAACAAGCGCTCACAAGTGTGGCGTTCAACAAACCAGCAAGTGTCTGGCCAAGTCTTAATGAGAGTTCTTCAGTAGCGAAAGCTAGTAGCTGCGAATATATTAGGTTGAAATTCCGGCAGCTAGTAGGATCTGGCTACCTTTGCTAGTGGTATGATGGCCAAGAATGACACTATCAAAAACGCTTGAGTAGCAAACCGTCGTTACTTGTTTAAAATATGTACTTGTGAAAACGATTGTGTCTTTATTTTGCGAGCCGTCCTTTAAAGCAAAATTAAGGGCCCACTTGATGTATAAATCAGCTTGCATTTGGTCTTTGACCTTCTCAGTGGCTTATTACTTACAGATACTGGGATAAATACCAATAGCAAGTTAAGCCCTAGTTCAAACCCCCCTGAGCAAAAACAACTTCGCATTTAAAGAAACAAAGATGCGCACAAGATGCCAAAATAATTGATTTTAGACTCGGCCAAAATCCAGGCGCAGGTCCAACTCTATGTAGAGGCTTGAACATACTATCTTGCCTTTGGATATTCGAGGTGCCACGCCGCGAAGGTCCGTGACCAACCAAGGTGGTTTCTTGAAAGGTTGTGCTTCGGCGACTAATACCAATCAAGTCCTTGTCGTTGGTTGCACCGTCTGTTGTCGTGTCGGCTGGTATCATCGGACTCCTAATGGCTGATCCTGTGGGATCTACGCAGAGCGTCTTCAAAGACTGTGAGACTTATAGTAATGCCAATTTACCCATTCTAGTTGGTCTATGGTATTTAAACGCTGAAAATGCGCAAAAGGTGGGTGTAGGCAGATGGTGGGGTTATGTTTTGTACTGTATGCCAGATGTTGAACACACAATGTTGAATAAATCAAGCAGCTATTTTTAGACCTCACACCCTTTGCCACGTGTTGCCTGAACTGTGGTGAATCACCCGTGCGATATGAC
>CEMU01569578.1:0-29397 GCA_900068965.1 Calocybe gambosa | reverse complement strand
CCGGGGTCAAGTCGACCTTGACAACACTGCCGCTTGTAACCTTCTTCCATGGAATCTCGCGAGGAACTTCCCCGCGTCTCTGTCGGCAATGTAGCGGACTGGCAATGGGTGAAAGAAAACTATAAAAGTGCAGTTCTCGCGACTCTCGATGAATACACGAGTTCCTCCGGCCTACCTAGTGAACGTGATGCTCTCATCACCGCCATAAATCAGGTTAAGTCGGCTCATAAACGCGTTACAGTGTCTTCAACTACACTGTCTAGTTCATAGATCAAGTACTCCAAATGGCGCAACTGAGCCTTCGCGTTAATGGTCAGAATTATGAAGCTCTTGACCAGGGAGAACAGAGTTAGGTTTAGCATGTGCCCTCTTGCCAGCTGTTAACACGTCCATAGACATGGAGCCTTTTGATGAAGCCCTAGATCGAAGAATATGGTCACTCGCTGACACTCGATTACAGTGGCAGAAGAGAATCGCGGAAACTAGACGCACAGCACCTCATGAAATTGCGACAGTTGTTCATGATATTTTGAACCAGCAACGTGACTTCGAACGAGAGAAAGCAACGGGAGGACAAGAACTAGCAGATACAGAGGCTACAGTATCGGGGAAGAACGATGGTATTCTATTATATATCAACTATGCTAGACTCATTCTCAATTTTTTTGCGTTGAAGCGTTTCCCCGGTACATCGACATGGAGGAAGGACTTCAGAAAACAGCCGCGTTGGGTAAAGAACTGGATCAGGTGCGTATACTGTGGTCAAGACCTGAACTTAAATTCTAACTATTCCAAGACGATAACGAGCCAGAGAGAACGCGCGGGAAAAATACGAATCGTTACCGAGGAGGTAAAAGCTTTGAAAGTTTAAGTGTACTCTTTTTGTATATTTCTGGTGGAATAAGCAAGCCTCTGTGCTGTACGCTCGAGACGGCTTTTAAAAATGGCTAATGCAATATCTCTCACATTATGAAGCCTTGAAACCACCCTGACCACCACCCCTACTATTCCAAATGCCGCCCCCTGCTCCACGGTTACCACGACTGCTGAACCCACCTCTAGTAGCTCCCCGATGTTGCTCACGGAAGCCGCCTCGGAAGCCACCTCTACCGGCACCCCGTCCTCCGCCACGTTGAAACCCTCTAGTCGCATTTGCACCACGCCCCCCACGTCCGAATGGAAGCACGCGGGTGTTACGCCCTCGTTCTAGAAATAGATTAGTATATGCAAGCAAATCTCTAGAAGGTGCTTACTTGTGACGCCTAGGCGAGTTATGAGGATTCGAGTGATACACAAATAAGGGTCACGAATTTGACACATACCTCCTGAAGTCTTTGGTTTAGGCAGAAAACGTTCGATGGGAAGGAGTTTGTCTCCACCAATATAAACCTTATCGCCTTTTTTGAAACTCGTTGCGATCATTCCTTCTCCCATTTTGACGGAAAAATAGACCTCATTGATGGGGCCTAAAATCTCGTCAACTTTTCCAATCACAGATTTGTTTTGTAGATAAACGGGTGCGTTGAAGTAGGGGACTTTGTCCATAATGGCGGAAGAACAGAGCATTTCATCTTCAACAGCGTGAACGAAAGACCCAAGTTCTGTGGCGAGATGAAGGTTAGCTGCTGTAACCGGGATTGGATGATAGTGTCGACCTAGGACCTGATCAGGAGGGCCCATGTCACGCTGAAACCCTCCTCGTCCACCTCCACGACTCCCGCCTCTGCTAAAACCTCTTCCGCGGCTCATTGTGAATAGATTGTAGGCTCGAAGTCGAGGTAGTAGCAAGCGAATCCACTTTTTTTTGAATCCATGTTTGTCATTATTGACGAGTCCCATGAGTCTACTCTTTAACAACCAACACCGAGCACACGACGTCTTTACAGTTAAACCGACTCCAGAAACAGCCGGTCTGGATACTGTTCTTCTCGGCAAGAAAATCTGGGACTCGCTTGCTTGTTCGGATAAACAATCACTCCCCGTCTGCATCGTACCAACAAGCAAGAAACGTGCGGGCAGCATTAATAAAACATCGCTATCTTCTATAATATGCTGGGCAACCCTCGACGAATCTGTGGGCACATAAACATACTACATATAGTGTATGACATAACGTATTTGCATACAGATTGAACACCTTTCTGTTCCTCCAACATGGTATAAATTATACCGCCATATAATTGCCTCTGAACATGATCAGAGCCGAGCTCCTCTTTTCGTAGAGACGACAGAACTGGTGTTGCTTACTGAAGTAGTTATATCTACCTTCTCAGTTGATGCATACCGGGTGGCATGCATGCCAGACTCAACCTTAGAAGATCGGCTGTGCAATATCGGCACTGTACTTCGGTGTGGCGACATCTATACCGTTACCACGGATCAAAAACCTGCCAATGGCTTTGGGTCTCCTTCTGCATTATATAGATATCGTCTGGACATGGTCGAACCCGTCTTGCAAGGATTTGCGCGAAAGGGACTGACCAAGTTCATCTTAATATTATCAGAGTGCGAAGATACAGTCTCGCCAGCTGCGGACGATGTACCCGAAAGTGATTCCGAAGTTATAGAAATAAATGAAGCATTTCTTGCGAGCTTTTCACGATTTCCGATATTTAACGGTGCGGATACCGCAGATATTGGTGCCAAATCATCAGCGGCCTTCTTTCGACCCACCACGTTATCGGAGCCAGTCGACAGCGTCGGCGACCATTGTACTTTATACGTACGCATTTCAGATCTTGGCACAGTTGGCATATTGAATGGTGATTGGGTAAGTCGCTGCGTCTTCCGCACTTATCTTGTACTGAGCGCATAATTATGGCAAGGTCATAGCTAGGCAATATGGCGCTTCCAGTTGCCGACTTGTTCGCATCGTAGCTAAGGACGCAATCTTATCTACCCCGTTAGCTACGGTTCCATCCAAAATAAAACTGCTCTAACAATTGTTTCATCTAGAGGGACAGTGATGGGATGCCCAACCCTTCTGCACAATTTGTTCACACGTACTTCCGGAAATGCAAGGTTGATATCACTACACGCGAGCCCTTTCGGCTCTCGAGAGCCCGTTATACCCAACGCTAAGGCAATAACTGTTGCTCGTGTAGCTTCTCCGTTATCACTCAACCGGATGTATCAACCACTGTTCTTGAAGTCCTTGAAACGTTATTTTGGATCCGCAAAACGACTCATAAAGCAAGGGGACGTTATTGCAGTTGCTCTCAACACAGATGATGTACTCTATGACGAGAAGAGTGACGAGGATATTGAAGATATTAGCCAACACTATAGGTACTGCACTATGCGATTGTTTTCTCTTTCCACTGATCATCCAGTTAGGCTTTCCGCTTTCCCCTCACAGACTAATGAGCTCCTATTTTTTTGCATCACTAATGTAGAGCATGACGTCGTAAAGTCTGATCCAAGTACAGACGTCTATGTTGGCTGCACAGTCGGCGAATTGGGGTGTTGGGTAGACCCCTCAGTAACTCGTATTATTCAAGCCGGTGTCGAGCAGTCTTGGATTCCTGATATGGGGACTTACCTTGACTCAGGTACCTGTCAATTTGTCAGACTCCTATGTAGCTAATGCGAGAAAGTTCAGCCTCATCAAGCAGCCCAAGAGCTCTGTTTTCTATGGCAAGTGCTCATGAGCCGTCACATCTGCTGGGACCAGATAGCGCTTTTGAACGGCTTGTGAAAATTATATCCGCAGCCTCCGCTCAAAAGGCAATGGACTATCAGCTAGATTTGTCAGTGCTACTCAAAGGGGCTCGCGGGATCGGTAAATTCACAACCGTTCATTGGGTTGCCCAGCGATTGGGCATGCACCTACTGGAGGTAAATCTTAAC
This sequence comes from Calocybe gambosa, assembly GCA_900068965.1. Classification (NCBI taxonomy): domain Eukaryota; kingdom Fungi; phylum Basidiomycota; class Agaricomycetes; order Agaricales; family Lyophyllaceae; genus Calocybe; species Calocybe gambosa. The sequence goes on along the minus strand of CEMU01569578.1, from coordinate 25,548 downwards.
CACGCCTTCGCTGACTTATTTACTCATAGTCTCTCATGTTGACAAGATGAATTGCTACCATCTTTTAGGCGAAAGTGATGCGAAGGCTGAGGGAACTCTACGTGCTCGGTTCGACCAGGCTAAACGTTGTTCTCCTTGTATTGTATTGTTACGACATGTAGACGCATTGGCTCAAACAACGCAGAAGCAGGAACCTGACAAAGGTGGATGGCTTTACTGCCGATTCTCTTCCATTCCTTTGCTCAAATAACTTAGAACCTGCTATCACCAATGCCTTACAAGAATGCATTGACGAAATTCAAAAGGAGTGGAAAATATCAGGCTATCCCGTTGTGGTTCTAGCAACATCTAGCGAGTCTACTCGTATTCCTTCTGGTGTGATTTCATTATTTAAGCACGATATTTCGATCCAGGTTCACGTCTAATTTTTTTTTACCCCGTGGTTGATTTTTTTGACGCAAATTCCAGGCCCCTGGAGAGGTGGAAAGAAAAGAAATTCTTCAATGCTTGCTCGCCGGCCACACGATGGCAGCAGATGTATCGCTGTCTGAGATTGCTACCCAAACGGCTGCTTTAGTTGCGTCAGACTTGGCTGATCTTGTGTCACGAGCGAAGCATGCCTCACTGCAACGTGCCGTCCGCTCTTCGTAAGCTATTAAGCATTTTCGCTCAATCGTTTGTGACATCCTCACAGCACGGCACGTCCATTGCATCTCGCCCAAGCTGGCATCGCCCTCACTACTGCAGATTTCGAGTTTGCTCTAGGACAGTCAAGAGCCTCATACTCAGAAAGTATTGGCGCCCCAAAAATTCCTAGTGTTACATGGGATGACATAGGCGGCCTAGCTCAAGTGAAGTCGGATATCCTTGATACGATCCAGCTTCCTCTTGAGCATCCCGAGCTGTTTTCCGAGGGCCTCAAGAAGAGGTCCGGTGAGTAAAGCTCCGCCCCTTGTAATCCCGTGAGAAGTGACTTGTTGTCAGGTATTCTATTATACGGTCCACCCGGCACTGGGAAAACCTTAGTCGCGAAAGCCGTGGCTACCTCTTTTTCCCTTAACTTTTTTTCAATCAAAGGCCCCGAATTGTTAAACATGTATATCGGGGAATCCGAGGCCAACGTGCGACGAGTGTTCCAACGTGCAAGGGACGCAAAACCCTGCGTAATATTTTTTGACGAGTTGGACTCTGTCGCCCCGAAACGAGGGAACCAAGGCGATTCAGGAGGAGTGATGGATCGTATAGTAAGCCAATTATTAGCAGAACTGGATGGAATGTCTGGCCAGAGTGGCAGTGGTGGCGATATTTTTGTTATAGGTGCTACAAACCGCCCAGATCTTCTAGACCCTGCGCTTCTGCGACCGGGAAGGTGTGCATTAGTTCTCCATATAGAGCTACCTTGGTTTCACATCTTAAAATGAGCAGGTTTGACCGCGTACTTTACCTCGGTGTCAGCGAAACACATGAAGCTCAAACAAAGATTCTAGAGGCGTTAACCAGGAAGTTTCGACTAGCCCGGGAAGTAAATCTTCACGAAGTGGCTAAACAATGTACACTCAATTATACCGGAGCTGATTTCTATGCACTGTGTGCTGATGCCATGTTGAACGCTATGTCTCGACAGGCCAAGACCATTGATGACAAAATAGGTAATCTCTACCACAGCCGCAAGTGTTTATATATCTAATGCATGTGTATTTGTATTCTCAGCGATTCTCAATAAAACAGCGGCGGGTGAACATCCTACACGGCTCACACCGCAACACTTCCTTGCTGAGATGGCTTCGGAAGATGATTTGCGTGTTCTAGTCTCGCGAGAGGACTTTGAGCATGCACTGAATGGACTCATTCCCAGCGTCAGCCAAGCAGAGATGAATCATTATGCCGAAATACAGCGTCGATTCTCTCAAGGCGACGTACAATCATAAGATATGTAAACATGCCAGTTCATCTTTCACTAGAACCATTCACTCGGTTTGATGCCGAGTCTGCTAATGATGTCTTTCATACCTCCCGTAATAATGGTTCCCATTGCTTTCGACTGGCGTGCGACAATGGGAAACCCCTTAAGTTGGAAGCTAGAAGGCTTTTAGGGTCCACTTGAACAGAGATGCGGTTGATTGCGCACTTGAATTTGGGCTTTCCATCTATCAGTACTTCCAGCTGCAACCTCGGATTCTCAACGTCTTTTGTATCAATCTCGATTGCGGACCTTCGAAAGGCTCGTGTAAAAGTTGCCCAAGCTAAAGCATCGGAAGAGAGAAGACTGACCACTTCACATTTCCTGTCGGAATATATTTAACAACTCGCTCTAACGGAATATCTTCGACGTGATGGACTGTTTGCGGACCATCTCCCGTACGGACTATACTAGTTCGGTTTTTACGAACAAAAGCATCGCTTTTCGTACGAAGAGTTCGGAAGAAGGGTATGTAAAACATACTCAGCGGGCTCGTCGAAATCTCCCATACAGGATAGTGCTCTGGTTGAGGGCCAGTGAATTCGATTGCCGCGAATTCGTGACGATCACCTGACAAGATGACAACATTCGGTACCGAGTGAAATGCCGAGAGTAGTGCTTGTTTTTCTTCGGGAAAACCTGCCCACGAGTCTGATTGCGCGTCATGGCCCCATAGAGATGTAAAAGGAACAGACGTCACAATGAACTTGAAGGTAGCAGTCGTATTCATCTTGGACAACCATTGGTTCAAAGATGACACTTGAACGTCGCCTAACATAGTACGATTGGAGGTCCCCAGTGCTGTGCGATATCGACGCGTGTCCATAACAAAGAATGCAGCGTCCCCGTAACGGAATTCATAATAATGTTCTCCAGGAATGATAGGGTCAAAGTTAGCATTCGCATTGTAGATCTTGAATGCGCTCGAGGCATTTATATATGGCGGGGTATGATCATCACCACTGCCGCCGAAATTGTTCACGAACTAAGGAAAGTTCAATACAAATAGAACATGTCCGTTTGCCCTTTACCTCGTGGTCATCATAAGCATGAAAGATAGCTGAAACAAGCGATATAGGGTTGTACTAGATAGAGTCTTTGGACTGACTCACGTAATTGTTCATATATCTTGCGAAAGCTGCCACTATTATAATTTCGACGGTAGAGACGCCTATAAGCTTCTTTATCATCGCCAATATAGACAGGTACATCTGCATATATGAAATCGCCGAGAAAAAGGAGGAACTCTACTCCGTTGAGGTGGGGGATCTTGGTTGGCGAGTTAATTTCCTCGCCCGACTGAGCTTTGGTTGAAATGATGTAGTCAGCAAGAAGGTCAAAACCTCTGATTGACCGATGATGCAATGGGCCTCTGTATGGAAAATTTGCGGATACACAGGATGTAACCAGAAATTTGAGGTAAGTCCCAGAAGGCAGGCGAGGGTCTGGGAATGTACGGAAGCCAACAGGCGAACTGGGGTAGTGCAGGACTGTCCGGTTAACAGTAGTCAATATATCTGGGTAGTAATTAGGCCCAAAAAATAGGATATGTCATGGCGAGTGTATACATTCATACGAGGTGTTCGGCCAGAGGCCACTCATCATGACGGTGTCAACCCAATCCTCGTTCTTCGTTAATGTTAAGAGCGGCCCGTCTTTCCAAGAAACTGTATTATTGTCCGTGCTTTCCCGGAATAATATGCGTAAGCTTATAGGGTCAGTTGAGTTGGCTTCTTTATAACGTGCAGCGATCTTGACACGGTCCGGATAGATAGCACCAACGCGAGTGAATATCACGTCGTGGGCTGGATCCAAAAAGGGCGCCATGATTAGATCGGCGGCCGCGACCAAAAGAACAGTATTAATCAAAACATTGGAAGACCAGAGACGGCGCGAAGATGTTGGTAAAGACAGCAGCAAAGTCCAGAATGTATTGCTCTTAGGTGAGGGCTAGTTGATGATGAGAGGGGTAATCTCGTTGATGACGGAGTTTCAAACACCTTGACACCCTGACTATTTCCCGCCCGTGGAGGCCTTGGTGCTAAGAGTGCTAACGAGGAAAGGTAAGTGATATAGAGCGTTGGCAAGACGCGCTTTGCGAGGCTGGTTGGGATCTTGTAGAAGCCATGAATTACCTGTGAATGAATAAGAATAAGACGTACCACCCGTAGAAATATGTAAACGGATATACGGAAGAGAGACGAAATCAAAGAAGGCAGGTAAGTCCGGGTGGACATGCTGGTCTGAGGGCAAGGTGAACCCCTATTCGTCATAATCACGTGATCTTCACCTGAGGTCAACATGGCTCAACGATTTGAACGGGATTTTTGTGGGCAGCCTGCCAGTTCATGTCGTAAGAGCGATACATAGAAAGCATAGGATTTCTCACAGGAAGCCAGTGCCCTGAACTAGGGTCCTCATGTAGTTGACTTAAGTCACCGAGATGTTCGGATGTTTCGGGCAAATAATATGTAAGCGGTCAAACTAGGTGTAAACAAGTTGCCGGGTTGTAGGCTGCGTTTCCTCCCCCCAAAGACCCATCAGGCCCTCTCGCAAACAAGCTCTTGTCCTTGCTACTCTCTTCTCACTCCTACATTCACCACGACTTGATCAAATATTGACATTTTTTCATCCTCAGAGCCTTTGTAGATACTGTCTTTCATTGTGTCGGCAACCGGTAACCACTTGTTCTTGGTTTGATCACCGTCTTGGACCTCATTGAAAACCGGCGGTTAGCTATGGAAATCCAGCCTGAAGTCATGAACGACTCCAAGCCTTTGTATGCATCTGTCTTTATTGCTATCCCTACCCCGCTCACACCCCTTCAAGATCTAAGCCTCCCATTATTCGGGGCGCTCGCGCCTGTACTGTTTGTCGGATCGCGAAGGCAATCACATATACTCTTTTCCTTCTTTTACCCTCTGAAATTTTTCTAGATGAAATGCGTGGGCGCAGAAGATGGACAAAAGCCGTGCGACCGTTGCAGGCGCGCTAACGTCGAGTTGAGCCTTCAGCAGGTCCTCTGTTCTTTCCCTCACCTTTTTTTATGTCGTAGGTGTGTTTTTGAAAAGCATCGCAGAGGTAGAAAACCAGGTTCTAAGTGGGTGTTATTCTCCTTCCCATCCAATTTTACTCTTTACGACTATTTGTAGACTCTCAGAAGCCTCAAAAATGCTCCGGAGACTTGAAAAAGGGCTTAATTCTGCAAAAATGAAATCTCAAACAACCGACGCTCGCCTTTTGGATCAGGACGTTCTTTTCTCCGGTGGTCGTTCGGCTGATGGTCGTTACAATTCATCAGGTGGTCATTTTACGTCCAAGGAGCTTCCTTCGCTCGGCATGTCAACCTATGCTCATGATGAAGGCTACGCTCACCCTCCCCGCTCAGGGGATGTGGACGAAGAAGAAGATCCTGACCGTAATGAAGACGCTATATTTCCGCAAAAGGTAATCAAGCAGGAAAACCAACRGACTTCCTTTTTYAGAACCATCTTGAACCCCRAGGCYAGTCCAACTCCCAATGATCAAAGTGCACAAAACCCCTCTCTCCACAGTCGATCAGCGTCTTTTACTACTAGTCCTCAGGATCCCATCACTGCCGGCATTGTCACCGAGGAAGAGGCGAAAGTCTTGTTCGACCATATCTTTATACGCTTGAACCCCTTCATCAACCTTTTTGACCCTGCACTACACACCGTCCCATACGTTCGATCGAAATGCAACTTCTTGTTCACCACTCTTATCATGGCCGGATGCAAATTTTTCAAGCCCGATTCCTTCAAGCAATGTCAGAAGTTGGCAAATGCGTTCGCGGTTCAGGCCTTTGCAGAAGCATGGAAACGCGTTGAGGTGGTTCAAGCTTTTGCCTGTCTTACGTACTGGAAAGACCCCGAGGATAATGACAATGTGAGACCGAGTTAAACCATAAAATTCCACTCTGACATGAGTTTTCCAGCGTACATGGACCTACATCGGTTATGTGAGTTTTCCCTTCAGCACGATTTTCAAACATATTCAGTGATGCAATCAGGCTTGTCGAATGGCGGTGGAGCTCAAGCTCAATCGATATGTCTCACACCCTGCAAACGAAACTGAATTGCAGAGGCTGGAACGCCGCAATCGGGAGCGCACATACCTTGTCTTGTTTGTCCACGACCGGAGCCTGAGCACTCAAACTGGGATGCCATGGATGTTACATGAGGAGGACGAGATTATCCGGCAATCAAATTCCTGGCACAAACAGGGTGGAAGCACGGTTCGACCCGAGGATGTGATTGTTGCCGCTTTTATCACCTTGCGTTGCATAGCCGTTAGATTCTCACTTTCTTTTAGTGTTACCACGCGCTTAAGTTTTTACCAGGCCGAAACAACCGATGTCTTAAAAGGAAGAGGAACTCGTTCCGTTGCTAGTGACGTTAACACCACCGAGGTCGTCCTCCGAGAGTGCAATGACAAACTGTCGAAATGGGCGGACTTCTGGCAGCATGAAATGGACCAAGGTATCGGAGTGATTGGATTCTTGAAGATCCTCGCTGATCGCTTTCCACCTCTTATCTAGCTAATGGCGAAAATTTCCATTCTTCATTCCTCAGGTTTTTTAGACTGTATGTCAGTCTATTCTTGAATAGTTTCGGCATACACACCGTAACCCAACCAGTTAGCTATTCTTTCAATCTGTTGATAATTTCGATCTCATCCAATGATAGTCAGGTCACCTAGGCCGCAGTTTACATCCAATCTCAATATGCTGTACCAGCGCTCTTGACTCTCTCAAAATTGTTTCCGAGGATTTCGCTGACTTGCATATGCTGGTGAGTTTGCTTCCGGATCTATTGCTTCCTGCTTTCTTGACGTATGCGATCAACTTCAGCCATACGGGCAAGAATCTCTCATGGTGATGTCCGCCTACTCTGCAGTATCCTTGCTTAGGGTAATAAACAGTGGCTCCTGTGGTTCATCCGTTACTTACATCAACATATATAGATTCTTCGGAGTCGAATACCAGCTGTTGACGCGCAACTGACTGAGATTAGTGCCCACGAAATACATACAATCATTGCACAAACAGCGAAGGCATACGAAATTGCCTCACAAATTAGCTCTCAGTCAACCTCTACCTCTGTTCATGCTCGGTTTTTGCGACACTTGTTGGCCTACGATCATGTTCATGCCCAACAAACTGATCGTAAACACAGCCATGGTGGTGGCATGTCAATTGATCCCCAGCTCCAGTGTAAGAGCCCGTACCGCATAATATCCTGTATCAGATCCTTATGCATCGTCCATTCCCAGCGTCCATAACTAGTATACCTACCGACTCGACTCCTCAAGTCCATCATGAACAATATCAACTTCCAGCTTTGCCGCACGCGTGCCAAGAACAGGGCTATGGTGTTCCTTTTTATTCAAGAAATGACACACAAAGTATGGGTGGATCGACTGCGTATTACTACGCCCCTCAGGCCCCTCAAGGTGCTAACGAAGCCGACACTATCTATTGGAAGCATATGTTCTTAGAGCTCGGTTTTGGAGACAATCAGGGAAATCAAGTTGCTCTTCCCCAAACAGGTCTTATATCATATGTCGATACCGATAAACAGCTTCAGCATTTTGAACCAACCCAAGGACGCTCGCCTTATACGCAGCACGTCCACCAATCATCCCAGATGGGCATTTATGGCCAATAGTCACAGACTGTAGCATCCTGTTTCAGTAATTTGTATTCACCCCGCTAGGACGTGTGGTATAATGTATCATTTATCTTGACATGCCTTTTACAATGATATTTAGTCGCGTCAGATTTAAAGTTAAAGCACGGGTTATTTGTTAGAAGTGTTTGAATTGGGGGGCCATGTTCTGTTTTTCATTGAGCCCATAGCAACAAGGGGGTCATTGACAGCTGCAGCTTATCGAGATGTCCAAAAGTACGATGTACGTGCGTCGTGTGCTTCTTTGGCAATGACTACGATATCAGATTTATTATTATGGTTCGATCCACCCTTAGGAGAACTTGCTCGATAAATAATACGCTATTGCCATTATCTCTGTTATGACCGTGCGTGTTTAAATAGCGTATATAAATAGTCGTCGATGTACTGATGAATAATCCTTCTGATTATGTCATGCTGGCTATAAGTAATTAAGTCGTTCGTGTTTCCTCATCCTTGCAGGCAACGCGAGATTTATTTCTAATCCACGGTCCATATATCTGAAAAGTTCACGTAAGTAATGATCCTGATCCAATGTTGAATAATAATGACCCAAAATAGGACTGGTATAGGCGCGCACACAAGTGCCGCAAATGCAAAAATGCTCATTGCCCATTTGTCCCCGAGTTTCTCAAATACGAACGGGGCAAAAATAGGAAAGATGGCGCCACAAATGGATCTGAGGACAATAGTGGCAGCAAATGAGCTAGCAAAATAAAGCGAATAAGTATCCATAAGGTATGCTGTAAAGGATTGTAGTATCATGGCAACCCCTGCACCAAAGGGTACGCCTGCAAGAACAGAAATTGCCCAATGAAATGAGGGTGACGTTGTCCTACTTGAATTAAACTACAAGATTATTGAAAACGGGACTTCGAACCCACGCACCATGCAAACCAAAATAGGCCGATGGGTACAAGCGCTGCACCTAGCATGGCTGCATATAATCGACTGTAATTTCGTTCGTGTACGTCATAGCGAGAGAGCGATAGTGCTACATACGCTTCTGGTGGCGCCTTCCCTGTAGCACTACTATATACTGCCTTCTGATAAAGCTTGTCTTGATATCCCTGGGTTGCGATACCAGCCAAAATCCCGCATCCAATTCCGAGAAATGCAAGTCCGCCCTCTCCTGGCGTAAATCCTCGGTGGCGTTGGAAGACGATGAAAAAAGCGGAAAAGAGGGCGTAGAGTGTTCCATACACGACAGAGATATAGATAGCCAAAAGCAACACGATAGGTTCTCTGATGATAAACACTGGTAAGGTCAGACTATAGAAACAACCTGACGCGACTGAATATACGCACAAAAGGGCCTACTAAGGTTCATGCTCAAAACTCTGTAGAAAGGCCGAGATAGACCAGCGTCGTATAGTGAGGCGTAGTGAAGAGCACCATTTGAAGCTGCATAAAGCTTCGCGGCGCGTCTGCGCAGAAGGACTGGTCCATACTGAATTAAGTCAAATTCAATACATGTGCAAATTGCACGTAATATTTGCATACCGTCTCAGGAGTGATGAGATACCCAAGGGCGAGTGTGAGCACAGAAAAGGCAAAAATCAGCCAAAAGTTGAAACGCCAGCCCAAACGTGGATTTTGTGCGACAAATCCGCCAACAATTGGGCCTACCACTGCCATGTATTTAGCGGCAGCAGTGTCGAGTATAACAATCGTGATGTAACATACCTGGCCCAAGGAATGGCACTGTGGCGTAGATTGCAGAAGCCAGACCTCGCTCACGGGTATCCCATATATCGGCAACTGCGCCTCCGGCATTAGTGAGAGCTTAGAGATGTCAAGACGTCAGCTGTAGTCATGAAAGTAAGAAAAACGAACGTGAAGAGCCAAATACGCCTGCCAATAGCCGAAATGACAAAAGTAACGGAAAACTCTGCCCAAGGCTACCACCCAGTTGAACGAGTGCATATGCTGAAAGAGTCAGAAGGAAGACAATACGCTTGGTAACGTGTTAGAAGCTTGTCCTCAGGTGCCGAACAAGGAACCAACCCGTCCAAACAGCTTGTGATTATGAAGTAGTAAGCATGATTTGTGCTTGATAACAATATTAGGCTACTCACTTCGCCCAATGGGGCAAATACGAGGGGGCTGTAAGGCGTGATGTTAGTGCAATCGTTCATACTAACACTGAGAGCTATAAACATTCCCAAATGCAAAGCCCAAGACATAGAGTGAGACACCCAAAATGGCAGCATCTTCTGAGATTGTAAAGTCGCGCATTGTTCCTTGGATTCCGCCTGCGTAACAACTACTACCAAATGACACTGTCCACGTGCTCAGGGCTAGCTGATGGAAAATGAAAACGATGAAAACGACAATTAAGATGTAAGGAACACTGTCAGTGCTTACCTGGATTGTGATCGCCCATTTTTTGGTTTTAGACCAATTGTATGGATTTTCTGGGTCGTTGGGAGACCAGTCCACGATGTAAGGAGAGTTAGAGGTGCCATACCCCAGATACTGCGTAGTTACTGAGGACTTCTCATGTGGAACATGGCAGTCTCTCGTCGATTCCAAGTCGTGGCAGCAAGAAGTAAGGGTCTCGGAGGTGCTAGGAGTAGAAGGACGAGGTGGATCACTAGAAGCCATGGGTAAGAATGGTTGGGATGAACTTAGGTAGGGTTGAAGGCAGCATCGCAAACTGGCTGGATTTTATATAAAACATGAGGTTCAGTTGAGTAGGACAGGATCAGACTTCTTTGAATGGTTATAAACGCATGGGCCGATGAAAGTAACGCTATAGAAGTACGATGGACTCCCTCATTTGTCTGCATCGATTTTTAAGTGGCGTCAGGGACGATCGATGATGGAAAATAGTTCACAGTTACCTAGGTGCTCTCGTACAACTACTACATACCACGTCAGGGATTCGAGATTCGCTGATAAAAACTTACTGGACCGGTGGGGATACAGCCGGTCGAAGCCAAATGCTAACTAGTGAAGCTGTGATCGAGCCAACTTTGTTACGCATCGCACGATTGGGCGTCAGTTGCTGTAATTCGAAGATCTAATACAAGCGTAAGGGAATTTCCCCTTACACTTGGCTCCTCATGAGTTGCAATTGGAATCTCGCAGAGATCGACAGGAGACGAGCTAAAGACGAAGCGACGTTGACGGTCGACCCAAGCTGTTGCCGCCCTCGAGGCTCGAAGCGACGAGAACATGCAGTGCAGTTGTTTGTTGTTGCTTGGCAGCTTGGGTCACTTGACCTTTTGCTGCTCTTCGCCGTTTCCCAGCGCATTTGCACTGCACTGCACATCCATCACACCCTCCTCCTCGCTATCCTCTCCGACGCCGTCCTTTCTTTTTTCGTTTGTTTTACGTTTATTTTTCCTACCTCCAGCCAAATCTATTTTGCTTCCATTATCCACACCCACAGCCCCTATCATTGTATTTGACTTTCAAGTCCAACCTTCATCTCCCCACATTCTCCGTGCTATCTAGCTAGCGACTTTGATTCATGTCTTTTCCTGGGCCTATAAACGGTGTCAAGATATCAGGTCAGTTTCAATTTTCCCAATTTTGTTCCTGCCCCGCACTCACTTGCTCATCCCAATCGCATATCCAATCTCATCTTACTCGCAATCATCGTTGCTACATCACACTTCTCTTCCTATGTTTGCTTTTCAATCGCTGCTGATCGATACACGTTTCGACTACTCCTTGCCTCAGCAATAGATGACCCCCACAAGGTCGTCAAAGTCATTGCTTCGGACGGCAAATCAGCTGAAACAAGGGAAATATCGTATACAAACTGCAAGGTTATTGGGAACGGCTCATTTGGCGTTGTCTTCCAAGCCAGGCTTGCTGGTCCATCCAAGGATAACGATGATATTGCCATAAAGAAGGTGTTACAGGATAAGCGGTTCAAGGTCAGAGTTCTCGAGTCTTTTCATACCTCGTTAAATATTTATGCTCTTTCTCTTTTCAAGAACCGAGAACTACAAATCATGAGGCTCGTTTCTCATCCCAACGTTGTCGACCTCAAAGCATTTTTCTATTCAAACGGAGACAAGGTGCGCTTCTGTCGAGTTTCATTGTAAAACCATAGGGTCTTAAGATTTTTTTTTTTGGGCGAAACAGAAAGACGAAGTTTACCTTAACCTTGTACTAGAATATGTTCCTGAAACTGTTTATCGCGCCAGTCGCCATTATGCGAAGCTCAAACAACCCATGCCGATGCTACAGATCAAGTTATATATGTACCAGCTTTTACGGTCTCTCGCCTATATCCACTCGGTCGGAATCTGTCATAGAGACATTAAGCCCCAGAACCTACTTCTTAACCCTGCAACTGGTGTTCTGAAGTTGTGTGACTTTGGGTCCGCAAAAATCCTCGTCGCAGGCGAGCCTAATGTCTCCTACATTTGCTCAAGATATTATCGGGCACCAGAACTCATATTTGGTGCTACAAACTATACCACCAATATTGGTAGGCGCACGACAACTAGTCCATTTCTGACTTGTATTTTAACATTCTGACTTCAGATATATGGTCAACGGGGTGTGTCATGGCGGAGTTGATGTTGGGCCAGCCATTGTTTCCCGGGGAAAGTGGTATCGACCAATTAGTAGAGATCATCAAGGTGCTTGGGACACCGTCAAGAGAACAAATCAAGACCATGAATCCTAACTATATGGAGCACAAGTTTCCACAGATTAAGCCACATCCTTTTGCGAAAGTGAGTTAGAATTCGGAGTTAGAGCGGATCTGTATTCACTTTTTATTAATTCACAAGGTTTTCCGACCTCGAACGGCTCCAGAGGCGATAGACCTAGTTTCTAAATTGCTGGAGTACACACCGGGAGCACGGCTTAACGCCGTGGAAGCGATGGTGCACCCCTTTTTTGACGAGCTACGAGTCGAAGGCCAGCGGATGCCAAACGGCAAAGAATTTCCCCAGCTTTTTAACTTTACACGCGAGGGTCAGTGATGATAAATTGTCTGGATGACGTGTTATTTATCTTAAATCACGAGCAGAACTCTCCATACGACCGGATTTGATCCGTCAGCTGGTTCCGCCTCACTGTGAGCCAGAACTAGCCTCACGGAAGATTGTGCTGGACAACTTTGTACCGATACCTCTTGAACAATTGAGGATCACGCTTGATTAGCTTGGGTCATGATTATTTCTCATTTCTGCCTCTTCTCAGCTCAAGAGCCACTGTCATGTCGTGTTGTATATATACACCGTACATAGCTGCAACGACTTGTATATGATCGCAGATTGCGTGCTGCGTTGAGTGTTTTTCCGAATGGCGACATATGGTGCGAGATTTGCCCCCGGCTGAGGCCGTTATAATAATAACCATAATAATAAATGATTTGATTGTTTACTCTTCGTTATTCTCTTGCTCCTCCATGTCCTCCTCTTCCTATGTATGCGACACTCTTCCCGCAGCCAGACTTTCCAGCGACCATGAAGCCACCCAGTCCGCCTCTAAAGGACCACCTCCAGTGGAAAAGGACGTCATAATACAGAACGACATAGATAAAATCACCTCCGCCGTCCCTGATCCACAACAGGATCAAAGACCGTTTAATTCACCACCTGAACGTACGACTCCACGCAAGCTATGTGTTAGACATCAACGGATGGCAGACGAGGGGACAAATCTGAAGCTACAACAGGTGCGTCATCTCTTTTAATACACCACATCAAGGCTCAATTACCAACAGAGATTGGACGATATGCCCCTCGAGGAGCGAGAAGCGGTTAATGCGATCTGGTCAAGCTTCTCATCCTCTTCACATACTCGACGAGCTCTCATCCTTCAAGGCCTACTCACTATGTGTTGTTTCTCTCAACTCTCGCTACTGACGGAACACCTTACACATCTCATCCGCATCGACCCATTTGTTTGTCTTCCTCGCGAAGTCTCCCTGAAGATACTCGGCTATCTCGATGCCATTTCATTATGCCGGGCAGCCCAGGTTACTAAACGTTGGAAGGGTTTAGCCGACGATGATACATTATGGCGTAGTATATGCGAGCAGCATATTGGTCAGAAATGCCACAAATGTGGCTGGGGTCTTCCCATCTTGGAGAAAAAGAGGAATTTCAACCTTCGGTCATCCTCACCAGTGCCATTCTTCCCCCCTCCAACAAAGCGTATAACAACTGATGATCGATGGCCTGAGCCTGCTTACAAACGCCCGCGTCTTGATCGAGCGGACGATTCCTCAAGTCGTACCCAACTGTTATCTCCCTTGTCATCTTCCTGTGTACTCACAAGGCCCACTGATCTACCATCCTCATACGCTCTCCTTCCCCCTTCCCGACCTACCCCTACCACTGAGCGTTCTTTCACTCGTCCTTGGAAGGACGTGTACAGTGAACGGATGACAATAGAACGAAACTGGCGACGTGGCCGATGCACGGTACGTACCCTTAAGGGTCACACGGATGGAGTTATGTGTCTACAGTTCAGCGAGACACTCTCACATCCTACATTCCCCGTGCTTATCACTGGTTCATATGACCGAACGGTCCGCGTCTGGAATATGGAGGTAGGGGTAGAACTTCATTGCCTGAAGGGACATACTAGGGCGGTACGGGCGCTCCAGTTTGATGACATCAAGCTGATTACAGGGAGCATGGACCATACTCTCAAGGTATGGGATTGGCGAAGAGGAAAATGCATAAGGACATTGACAGGCCATACCGAAGGCGTGGTATGCCTTAATTTTGATTCTAATGTCCTTGCTAGTGGGAGTGTAGACATGACTATCAAGGTCTGGAATCTTCGAACTGGCAGTGCCTTTACTCTTCGAGGGCACAACGACTGGGTTAACGCTGTACAACTTTGGGACTCAAAGCCGACTTTTCGGACTGAATCCACATGTCTTTCTTTATTCGACACTTCCAACGGGTCAACTTCGCCCACTCGCTCCAGCTATTTTGCGAACGAGATCGACGAGGGAAAAATGCTTTTTTCTGCTTCAGACGATGGGACCATCAAACTATGGGATCTGACACTCCGAGCGTGTATTCGTACAATGACGGGCCATATGGGCCAGGTGCAGAGTATGAAATTGTTGACCACTGGAGACTCCGAAGATGAATCACTCGCCGTCGAAGAAGTAAACCTGGAAAGCTGTGAAGAGTGGAGAGAGGCAGGGCCGTATTCGTCTCTCGACAAGGAGTCTGTTCCCGCTTCAATGGGCAACAATTCATTAACACCTCCCTCATGTTCTGATCCTTCGAATATACCCTCTCAGGCACCCGCGAACCGCGGGAAACCTGTTCTTATTTCGGGCAGCCTAGACAACACGATTAGACTTTGGGATATTGAGACTGGGAAATGCGGGAAGACACTTTTTGGTCATATCGAGGGGGTCTGGGCAGTTGCCAGCGACGAACTTCGCCTGGTAAGCGGTAGTCATGATCGGACTATCAAGGTCAGGGATACTTTCATGGGATGTATACTCCCTCTGATTGTTTGTCTGAACAGGTGTGGTCTCGTGACGAAGGCAAGTGCACAGCAACTCTTGTCGGACATCAGGCTGCAGTGAGCTGTTTGGCTCTCGGAGAGGATAAGATCGTATCTGGAAGTGACGACGCAGATATCAAAATATGGAGTTTCAGTGGATAATAGGACTTTCAATGTGACTTTTTGTCGGCTTGAAAAGATGTAACAAGCACGAGTATTGTATATACTACTTCGAAGCAATAAGTTTTGTGAGCTGATGATGTTCATATCAGGAATCTGCCACTGTGTTCGGTAGCATGGCCGAGTTGGTCTAAGGCGTTGGATTTAAGTCATTGATTCCCAATGGGAGCAATCCCGCGTGAGTTCGAACCTCACTGCTACCATATATTTTTCCATTTCTTTGTTGATATTTCTTCCATGCATTAGGGTATGAAAATAGATGAGTACTCTACGAGTAATGCAGTATGAGAATTCAACTGGCGTTTGGCCTATCATAAGATCTGCAATTATTTGTCATTTATAAAGTTCACAAAGGGCTCCAAGCGACGTACGCCACTAAGGTTATCTTGACCGCCGGGTACTTCTCTAACCCTAGTGCAACGCATTTGTACAAGTAAAATTTGGTAGGACTTAATTAATACCTTCGGGAAGGTTTGAATTCTTCCTCTTCAATTGGATCCCATAAATTGGCCATACTGCTTTGGCCGCCAGGTGTAGTCCTGACGCGCCTGCAGAGACTGTCAGAATATGTAACTTCAAATTGTTTTGAAAGAAACGAACCTGCTCGGTTTGAATTCAGCATCTGACTCCCTCAAATCGGCAGCGGAGTTAGGTTTCGTCTCCTGAATGGCAAAATTAGACAGCAGTCTTTCGTTACCCATTTTTTGGAACAGGAACCTGAGATCCTTCTTTGGGCGGCGCTAGGGACAATGCATCGCCCTCATCGTCGTTGCTGAATATGTCACTGTGAGGGCCGCCTGGAGTGGTACGTACGCGACGGCTGGGTTTGAATTCGGAAGAATCGATAGCTAAAGCTATAAAGCAAGGTCAAAAACGGGCAAGGAGAAAGATCATATGAGCTGACGCGGGATGGATTCGTCGCTGGTGTTCGCGACAGCAGGAGAGTTAAGAGTATCTTCAACAATTTTACTGAATTTGGCATAGCCTGCAAAATCCTGTGTGAGCAATTGAGGAAGACAAGGAGGACCTGCGAACGCGGAAGTTTGCTGATATTGGCAAAATTAGGGTCAACAGTCGTTCCGGTATATCTGTAATTATTATTAATGTCGTCCGGATGGTATAAAGACCATGGCTTGCTCATACTTTAAAAATTCAATTAATGATCGCTTGGTAAAAATGATGTTGGTTTCATCCCAGTCAAGCATTCCTGTAGATGATGAGCATGAGTGAAACGACAACATGAAAGACAAACCTAGATAGGCGGGCCAATCTTTTTCTTTTGTCATGTCGATTGATTTTGAATTCGTGAATCTATAGCGAGGTAAGTAATAAGCTCCTAGAGTGTACTGATTGCATACGATGAAGCCATTCTGCCTTGACGATTGAGCTTGAACGTTTGAACGAGAGAGGTCGCGCCATTGGTTCGTTGTCATGCTCATCCAAGCACATGATCACCATTTGATTTCAATCAACTTCTGGAATCTGGATGCTCATTAAAACCAGGATCCTTCCTCGTAGTTCTAGCTTCCTCAGAGGACATGCTACAAAGTCAAATCTTGCTTCCCACATGTACACCAACCATGTACATGCTACTGACATCGCTGTAACCACTTCTCCTCTTAGTTTAACTGCACAGCAACGCAGGTCACTCGACAGCGTTCTGCGTGTCGACCAGGCAGGGGAAATTGCAGCTAATTGGATTTACCAGGGGCAATTACTCGTCCTTGAACATGACCGGCTGGCTGGGCCTTTGATACAAGCAAGTCTCCTTTCATCAGCTCACTCTACTTATAGTTAATCTTTCACTACAGGAGATGTATTCTCAGGAGAAAAAACATTTGGTCGTTATGGATAAACTCCAGCTTCAGCATCGCGTTCGCCCAACAGTTTTGTCCGAGGTCGCCAAAACAGTTGGTTTCGGACTTGGGGTTGCCACAGCCCTTCTAGGAAAGGAGGCCGCCATGGCGTGCACAGAAGCCGTCGAAACGATAATTGGCGAGCATTACGATGAGTTAGTAGAGGACATATGGCCGTTTTCAAATAATAATTCATTTGCAGTCAGCTGAAGGACATGGAATCTCTGCCACAGGACCATCCTAGTATCCTGCTCCTTCAACGAATAATTCGAGAGTTTCGCGATGATGAGTTGGAACACCTCCACACAGCAGTTGAACATTATTCTCAACGGGCACCAGCACACGCTCTGCTGAGCTCCGTGGTAGGAACGGGGTGTAAATTAGCAATAGAGTTGTGCAAGCGTTTCTAAACCACACTATCATATCAATCTAATTTGTTACTGCGGGAATAAGGGGTTCTCCCTTTCGCTTTCGCCAATCGAACTTATTCTGATTTTGAAGTCAGAGCTTGTCTAGAGTGAAAGGAGGAACGGCACCTGGTACTTGCTAGCCAAGTAGTAAACAACACTAGGTATGACTATGAAGCCTATAACAGCAGTACGGGTCGTACGCCTTGTCCAACGAAAGTTTAAATAGGCTTCCTCGCGCTGCAAAAGGTCAGCGTTTCATTAAACAGGGTCAAGGAAAAGTGCACCATGCGGTTAAACCGCTCGATTGCGGGGTCCTCCTAATAATTGGTTATAATGAACGAACTAGGGAGTAAAAAAAAAACTGAAACAGACTTTTACAGGCGCTGGTGAATAAAAATGTCAGCATACAAGCTTTAAGAGTGGTAATGGACTTGTGTACTGACAATGTCCAGCCATTGTTGGTGGTGGTGTGTAACTGGGCTGATGTTTGCATTTTGTTTACGCAACTTCTTGCTTGTGACCGTCATCATGGCTCACCACAGAGAATGGGACCAGGGCAAGGACCCCTGGCATGAAGACGCTTGGGGCACTGCAGATATGCGTCAGAGAGAAGACAATCATCATGGAGAAGGAAAGCGGCGAAAATTCAACAATGGCGTTGGTGTTTTGTACATTTTACTTTCACAGGGTGACTCATGGACTTTAAGGGCTTCCAGGGTTATGGAAGTCAACCTTACGAAGAAAGTTCTCGTGATAAGTTTAGCCGCCAGGGTGCGGACCATTCGCAGGATCAAGATGACCGTCACCAGCGACCTGGCTACACCAAAAAACGACTTACTCCGTCAGACCCCAGTCCTCATGTCATATTTTTAGGGCTTGATCCAGATTTTACCGAGGCAGATGTCTGTCCTTGTTACATATCTTGTTTTTCGTTGTCTTATTTCTTGCATTTCAGCTTCAAGCTTACCTTACGAGCAATGGGTTTAGCATTGAAACGGTCACTATCATCCGAGATAAATCATCAGGCACTTGCATATTTGTATCTGCTTTTCCACATGCATTGACATTCTTCGCCATTGGATTTACAAGGTGCCTCCAAAGGCTTTGGATTTGCTCAGTTTGCAAGCACAGAGCATGCTCGCGCTTTTGTCGATCCTTTGTTCCCATTCATTCAAGTTCCCCCACCAGCTTCACATGGCGCATCAATCACCGCCGCGTTCTACAAGTCGCTGGAAATGGGTGCAGCAAACAGCGGCCGTAGGGTAAAAATAGACTATTCTCAGAGCGCATCCCCCCAGGACAGGAGCCGTTTTAACCGGGGTAACATAAACGACGGTACACGGGACATAGGCAACACTCAAGGGCCCGTTCTACTTTTCAGAGGTCTCGACCCTCTATCAGGTCCGCAAGCGATTCATCAAGCTATGCTCTATTCATCTGGCCCTACTATGCAAGGCGCCAAGGGCATGAAACGTATTATTCTGGTTAAAGATAAAGTCACAATGACGAGCTTTGGTTTTGCATTTGTTGAATTCGTCGACGTTGCAGTAAGCCGTGTTTGCCCCATCTTTTTCCTGGTTAACACCCAAGTTCTTGTCAGGCCGCCTCCGCCGTTCTTGCTGCTACCATGTCCCCGAACATCCACCCGGAAGGCTTTCGCATTTCTGACCGTCCAGTGGCAGCGTCTTTTGCGCACCCTTATTCCTTCCAGCCTGTTACAGATTTTCTTCAGCGTGATGAAGCATGTCTTACTTCGTCAATGAGTTTGGGTGGCATCGAAGGCTCATGGGTACGATATTGGGACGAGAATTCCACAGTAGCTGTTTTAGAGTTCAAAGTCGAAGAACCCCTTCAGGTAAAGCAGGTCGAAAAAAAGAAGGAAAAAAAGAGAAAAAGTAATTTTGATTTTTGAGGCTTACTTGAGCTTATTTTGAGTGCTCAGATGAAACCGAGAGTCGATCTGAACCTCTTCTGCCTTCTACACTTCCAGTCTCTGACAAACCTGTCATGCTGAGTCTCAGCAAAGGCCCCCCGAAGTCTGCTATTGGTATGTGTTCTCTACTGGAATGTGGTTTTCTTTTACAGCTTTTCTTTAGCCAAACCGCTTTTGGGATTTGGGACAGACGATTTTGATGGTGGTGAAGACGATGAGAGACCAGAGGATGTCAAATCTGAAGCCGACAAACGTGAGCTTGATTGCTGTTAGGTATCTTCTTGCAATGAGCATTCTGTCCCTAGTTGCTGCTGCCAAGAAAGTAGCTCCTCTAATGGCTAGTAAGAAGGTATTATATTTGGTGTTGTGATTTTTCTTTACTGATACTGCTCGCGGCGACTCGATTGTAGGTTGTTAGCAATATCAACAAGTGGAATCAAGTTCAGGAGGAACTCACGCAAGAAGCCTTCGTTCCTGTTGTTAATATGGTGATACTTCTTTTTCAGCCTTACAACTACGGATCACCTATTGTGTAGGATTTTGCTCACGCCGGTTATACAGGGGACTGTACCCGAAAATTCGGTGGCAAAAGATTCTGCTTCTGCCATACCTATGGAAACGGATTTCGAATTTTCTGATATCACTGGCTTGATGTGTTTGCTCTGTGCCCGACAATTCAAGTCTCTTGACCAGCTGAAGCGCCATAACAAGGATTCGGATTTGCACAAGGCTCGCCACTTCTTTATGCTATGTGCTGCCGTAATGAATTCGAACTGACTTTTTGTTGTTCCATTATGTCGCTCTACAGAAAAACTTCAGAGATGTCAATCTTCGTGAGGTTGCTCGGCAGAAGGTGGCTGCACGCAAAGCAGAATCAGATCAACCGAAGTATCGCGATCGTGCATCGGAACGTAGAGTGCTATTTAACCAGCCCGAAGTACCTGCGTCAGAGAAGGATGGCACTTCCACTAAACAAAAAAGATCCGAGGGCCCACCACCACCACCGTCCCCTCCACCTCTAGTGACTCTAGGGCAAGATGCGAGCAACGTCGGTAATAAGCTACTAAAAATAATGGGCTGGACCGAAGGGACCGGACTAGGAACAAGTGGTGATGGTCGGACAGAGCCAATGTTTGTCGTATTTTCGTTTCATTGGATGTGTGGTTCACGTCAGTCCATAGTCAAACCGCGATATATGCCCAAGGAGCGGGTCTGGGCGCTAGCAAAGGCAAAGAATTGGGTAAATACACGGATGGGTATTCAGGCTACGTTCACATGGCTCAGGATGCGGTAAGTGGTGCGACGAGGGGTAAAAGTCACTCTAAATAGTTTCATTTTGATACAGGCGCGCGAACGGTATAGCAGTTAATTGAGATATCTCCTGGCTATCTATTATGTTCTTTGCATACTTTCAAAATACTGTTTCGTTTTGCATGTTGTTTCAGAGAACGATGGTATTAACAGTTCAACACAATTATCGATCATACTGTAAACATGATCATGACAAGGGCGGCAAGGACGCTGGGATAGAAGTCCAGCAGCAGGGTGGTTGCGGCGGCGTTGGTTTGTGAAGGACTGTTTGCACTCGCCGTACCGGTCGAAGTTTTTGACGTGCCCGTACTAGCAAGCTGTGGGGTTACCAATGTAGAGCTGATTACAGCTGAAGTAGTCGGAATGGAAGCGGTGGCAGTCCCATCCTCGACGGTGATGTACGTTGCCTACATAAGGGGGTCAAATCATGAAAAGAAAACAATGTGAATAAAAACGTACCGCAACAAGAGAGCCAAGGCCACTATTCTACAACGGTAATGGGGTATGAGAGTCTGTACTTTTAACTGGTGAAGACGCTGACTTTTACATATGCACCAAGATCAAAACGGGTGACTCCAATTGGGCTGGCCAAATCTGGGGGTGCCCTGAAGCTGTCAGGCTGCTGATAAAGGATGATCACATAACTAAAAACATGTTAATGCTGACAAGGTCGGGCGAGAGGGAGTTAGGATCACCGATGGGGTCCGCTACCGGCTGCAGGACCAGGTCCTGCATAAGCAGTGATGGCTGTTGCAGAGGTGTTGGATACCCTTCCGTCTGTAAGTGATGTTAGTGGATGGGAGTAAAGGGTATGGGGTACAGCCTACTTTCAATTCCAACGCCATTGATAAGCCAGTGACGATTCACGCCTTGGGATTGATCAGCTCCAACAATATCGGCGTCAACCATCATGATAGTGAATTTCCCAGTTAATGGAACAGAGGTGTTGACGGGAGTAACTGTAACCTGAGGGGTAGGAGCAGACTCTACAGAAAAGATGAGATAGAGCAGATATCATAATGTGAGAATTACTGACGTTCTTTTGTCAGAAGTTGACCGGGCGCAACATCACCAACACCTGTATAAAGGATTAGATACCGAGCGAAATCATACAGAGGATGAATTTACCAAGATAATTAGCTTCCAATAGAGCGACTGGGTCAAAAGTCGGAAGAAGTTCAGGCACTACACGGGACTGCTTAAAATGAGCTTCGATGGCCTGAATCTGGAGTTGGGCGTCGTTGGACTGAGCGAGGGTGAAAGGAATGAGAGCAACAGAGAGTATCAACAGTAAAGAGGAAATCATGATGAAGGAGTGTGAGGTGAAAAGTGTTGGTCGAACGTTGGCCTGTGACCAATTCCATTTATACTTTGTAGACGTTAGTGATAAACACAACCAAACTGCCTTGACATATCGCGACTGCGACCTCAACCATAAATCCACGCATAATTTATGGACAGTATTTTTGGCCGCAAGAAAGGCCGTCCACGCCAGTCATCGTCGTCTGCTCATGATCTTAACGAGTATTCGGTTCCTTACGACAAGCTTGATCCTCCCCCTCGCTCACCTTTGCCCGTCGGCACCGTTAATCAAGGTTTTCGAGGTATATCCGCCCCGAACACGAATCCTAGCCTTACTGCATTAGGCACAGAGCTAAACAAATTCGCAATTCAGAAGAGCAAGGCCGAAAGAGAACGGTTATACGAAAAACACGGTTATGAAAGGCGACCGGGCTCCCCAAGTACATCTGTCTCCACCACAGATTCTTCAACACTGTATGAAGAATCTGTTCCTCCTTCATCCAAAACCCTCCCACAGACGCCCCAGTCCTCCCACATGCGGTTGAGCGAAGCCTCCACCTCCTCCGGCATGAACAGCCCCCATCTGGTTGACTTTGGTCATTTCGCGTCCAGCACTTCCAGTAGCACGATGCGACCCGTTTCTTCTACGACCACCCGATCCGAAGTGAGCCGCGCTTCCAAATACACCCCATCGCTTTCATACTCTGACAGTGGAACACACCACTCTTTATTCTATCACACACGGGGCAATCATCATCACTCTGGGTCTTTCCATTTTTCGCGTCCGGAGAAGGAAGAAGAGATTCAGGCCCTTTTTGAGAACATAAAGCGCACACGCGGTTTGGTCGACATACCAGACCTTTCTATCGATCAGAAATGGCAAATGGTTCACAACGACGAACAAATACGTTGGAAAGCGGAGAGGCAACGGGAGGAACAATCCAAGAAAAATAACGAGAAGGGACAATCAGTGACGGCCGCGGCTCACTCACCCGAGTGGTATATACAGAAGTTCTTGGATAGAACGATCACGGCGAAGCAGGTGATGAGTTTACAGGTCTCGTTAAGAAGCGGAGAGGTTGAATGGTTTCAACGTTTTATATCCATTCAAGGAACATCTGTATTGGCGCAGACCCTCATGCACAACAGCCGTAAGGGGGACTTAAGGAAAGTTTGCATTCTGCCAACCCAAGTAAACCAGATAGTTTAATGTCATTGCAGGAGCGAAAGCGACGTTGCTTTGGAGTACGAAATTGTCAAGTGTATCCGGCAGATATTTAACTACCCGGTGAGTAGATTTTTCTCAATGTAAGGCCATTATCTTACCCAGTTTCTGAAGCACGCAGCATCAGAAGCTCTTACACACGATTCGATCGTTAATCAGATTGCTTCTTGTCTCAATACTCATTCCATTTCTACTCGGAGAGTCCTCGTTGACCTTCTCTGTTTTTTGGCCCACTGGAATGACGGCAAATCGCATCCTCTTGTTGTGGCAGCTTTAGAGGCACTCAGCGCAGCGAACGATGGAAATGGTTGCTATGATTTTTGGTTCCAGTCGCTCGAGCACACACTATCTGGGAGGGGGAAAATGGGCAGTTTGGTTGGTGCTAGTGAGGAGGTGAAGCGAAATGGGTTGGTTGATGGCACTTTCAACGACTACGCTGTCAGTTTCTTTTACACACAATCGTGCCGCTCACTCATTTGCCTTTAATTTAAGCTCTCCAACACTATTCTGATTTTTCTAATGATAAAACATGTCGACGACCTGGATATTCGGCTGCATCATCGAACACAAATGGAAGCAGCAGGCCTATCAAGAGTTGTGCAGTTGCTCCGAAGTTTTAAATGGGCTCAAATCGACATGTACTTGGATAAGCTATACCTCATCCTTGATGAAGACGAACGTAAACTTCGAGAACGGCTGGACCAAGAGATTCTACGCGATTTCAATAATCCACAGGATGTATACAACGCTCTATATGCCAAAACGTACGATTCAAAAGCTGGGGAACATTTCTTGTCTATGATGAAGCACCTTCTGTTAATCAGAGAGGAGGGTCAGTCGATGGTGCATTACTACCATCTAATCGACACATTAGTGACGGATGTTGTGATGGACAGGAAGCTTGCCGGAGCAGAGCAGCGCATGGGTTACTCAGTGGAGAGGGTTATTGCACAGCTGAATGAAGCTGATAGGTATCAAGCATTGGAGAAGGAGGCAGCGGAGTCTCGTGCGATTGTCTCGCGTATCAAAATGGAGAAAGAGGCATTAGAGGAAGAGATTGCCCAGGGACAAGACGGATTGGTTGGACGGCTCAAGGCTCGGGTTGATCACTTGGAGGAAAAACTCAGCCTATCAAGAGACACGACTTCACGGCTCCAGGGACAGATTGTGACTCAAAAGGCTGGTTATGAGGAACAAATTCTACAATTAGAGGCCCAGATCAACGAGTTATTTAGAATGCTAAAGGAAGTGGGCAAGGAAGTTGAGTCAGTGCTTGATGGCGGTGCGATGAATCGCAAGGCCTTGGTCCAGCAGCTCGAGAAGGACTATCAGAGGCGGAAGACAATCCAGATATTGGAGGGAAAGGAGGGGCATGGGAAGCGGACGAACAAGACACCGGGAATCAGCACGACGGCCGAGCCGGATGCAGATCAGGATATGCACGAAGAAGATTTGGATGCTACTCCAAAAAAGGCCAGTTTGAGGCGATCTCGCCCAGCGGGTAGCAAGAGAAAGTCGACTGGTGTTGCCTCGCAAGATGCTGGTGTTGCGCTTGTTGATGAGAATGGGCGAGCATCGCAGTTCATGGATGCGGACGATGCCGATGCCCAGGAGCAGATACAGCAGCAACTGGAGGCGGGCGCAAACTTTGTAAGCATCTCGTGCGAGATGGTCATGAGATGCGCTAATAACGGTTTTAACACAGTACTTACCATCCACGACGTCAGGCTCTAGCTCAAGGAGTGTACGTGGCTCACCGAGACGTACTGATCGACCCGCACTTGGTGGAGATGTTAATCATAAAGCAACCAGCTTCCTTTCACCACCCGATGGTCTCAATAAAGGCGACCATAGCCGCTTTTCTCCGCACGAGCACAACGGCGAACATCCCCAGCCGATACAGAGTGGATATGTCGCGCAGACTGAGGAAACCGTTTCTACCTCTGTCGGTTCTCAGAATTCTTCGCGAACTGTGTTTGGGTCAGTAGCGGACGAGCTTACCAAACACTTCTTGGGGAAAGGTATAGCTCCCCTGAGGAACTCAATTGATCCAAACACTCTTGGTTCCGCTTTACCCGTTCACCTAGAAGAATCTGGTGACTCACTACCGTCAACTATCTCGCCGCCTCCGCCTCCGCCTCCGCCGCCACCACCATTAGGACCTTCGACTACCATACCTCCACCACCACCTCCACCACCACCACCACCACC